>JAPXFY010001959.1:0-30839 GCA_030674185.1 Monoplex corrugatus | reverse complement strand
TCCCTCATGTCCTGTGGTACAGCTCCCTCATTCCAACACTGACAGAGAACTGCGTGCAAAGGGTGCAGAAGAGAAGTCTTGCAGTGCTTGATGAGGTCTGGGGGAATTCCGTCGTTGCCAGGTGCCTTCCCTGATGCCAGGCTATCAATGGCCTTGCTGAGTTCGTCCGCAGTTGGCTCTGCGTCAAGTTCTTCCATTACCGGCATTCACTTGATGGCATCGAGGGCTAAGGGGACACCATGTTCTGTGTGGAGTAGAGGTCGGATTAGTGTTCCGCCCATCTTTCCATCTGTTGGCTAGGATTGCTGATTACTTCCCCAGTGGAGGATTTGAGGGGGGCGATCTTGCTCTGTGTTGGTCCCAGTGCCTTCTTGATGCCATCATACATTCCTCGGATGTTGCCTCTTTCAGCAGCACTCTGGATCTCTTCGCTGAGCTCTGTCCAGTACTCGTTTGCGCAGCGCCTGGCGTTAAGCTGAACCTTACTTCTGGCAGCACTGAGGATTTGCAGGTTCTTCTCACTGGGTGACCGCTTATACTTGGTGAGTGCGGCACGCTTGGCCTCAACAATGGGAGTCATCTCTGATGATTTGGCCTCAAACCAGTCGTGGGACTTCACAGTTTTCTTCCCAAAGGTGGCCATAGCAATGCGGTGCATGGTGTCTCGTAGCGTTTCCCATCTCTCAGTGGCAGAGTCTCTGGGCTGCAATGCATCGTATTCTCTCTGAAAGGCCTCTGCGAACTGTTCTACAAGATCTGGCTGAGACATCTTGCTGACGTCAATGCGAGGGTTCCCTTGTTTCTTTGAGCAGTGGAACTTCTTTGGTTGTAGCCTGATCTTGCAACATACCAGAGAGTGGTCTGTGTCGCAGTCTGCTCTGTGATAAGAGCGAATGTGGAGAACGTTTTTGATAGCGGCACGTCTTACTAGGATCAAATCCAGTTGGTGCCAATGTTTTGAGCGGGGATGCCTCCAGGAGACTTTGTGCTGAGGCTTCGTCTTGAAGAAGGAGTTGGCAATGCACAGTTCATGGCAGGCGCAAAACTCAAGCAGACAGAATTGGGGCATAAACGCTGATGAGAGTGACATAACCTTCGGTGGTGTTGAGGCGGAGAGTCAAGAGTCGTTCTGAACCGCCGCTGCCTGGTTCAATCATGTTCAGCAGGCTGTTCCTTACCGCAAAGCCTACCCCGTGCTCTCTTGGGGCATCAGAACTCTTTTCCCTTTCCAGAAGAAGGTGTAGTCCCTTTCCTTTAGTGTTCCTGAGTCAGCCAGCCGTGTTTTCCTGCAGAGTGGCAATGTCCACATTGAGCCTCTTTAGTTCGCTGTTTATGATGGCGGTTTTTCTGGCGTCGCTGATGTCTTGCAGATCTTGGGAGAGCCCAGGCATCATTGTTCGGACATTCCAACAGCCCAGTTTCACTGCTGATCCTTTTCCTGATCCGTTTCTTGAATTTGAATTTTTCTTTTTGTTTGGTGCGGTAATTAACGACCTGCTTGTCAGATTTTCTCCTAATCTTCATGCACCCAATGAAGAAGGCAGGTCGTGGCGGGACAGCACCTAACTGGCTGGGGGCTGCCCAACTTAGGTGAGCGGTAGCTGTCCAGTAAGACACGAAGGTCTCTCCCACCGTCAAAAGCAACCCCTGGCGTCAGCTCTACGCCAGTTGAGCAATGACTTATCACCGGTATCTGTTGCTTCCCGTGTTGTGCTGACACTAGTGTTAGTAGCGAGGCTGGAGTGTCCTCTCCAGGTCGTAGGTGCAGAGTGTTTGTGGATGAATGGACGGATGTGAGCCTGGCAGTGTAATATGGAAGACAAGCTGTTGCCCATGCAACTTGTCCCCCCTCTCCACCTCGCTGACAGATCCAAAGGAACAGCAGGGCTGTTACGTTTTGGTGCCAACGCGGCTGCAGGAGCTGCCGGAAAGTGACAAAGTTTGCCATCCAACCGCCTTAGGGGCCCCACACCGAATTTACTGTCAGGGTTTACTCCCTTAGCTAGATGGCCGCGGGTAGCTCTCCAGAGCTGGCGCCCTTTGATGGATCTAATTTATTTCCACCGAGGTTTCTAGCCACCCTCCTCACCATCCTCCTGAGAGGACTGGTATGGTTGCTGGTTTAGTCGACAGCAATTCGACCCTGTGACAGGTAACACTGTGACAGGTTACCAGTAGCGGATACATCTATCCGACCTGACCTATCTATGAATTAGAAAATATTGGCTTTACCTCATTGATAGACGGCTGGGCATTTGGGCATTGACTGGGGTGGGGTGGGGATGGGGGGTGGGGTTCTGTCATGTGAGATGCGTTTATACAGAATGGCTAGTTGTGTTGTAAATCAGACCTATATTTATTTATGTACTATATATATGTATATATATATATATATATAATATATATGGAGAGAGAGAGAGAGAGAGAGAGAGAGAGAGAGAGAGAGAGAGAGAGAGAGATATGTATGTACATGACGTTAGTGCATATAGACTTCGTTCCGATCGCGGAGACGCCATCTTGAGAAATTGAAACGAAAACCGAAACTGTTGTGTATGTACATGTCAACCTGTATGTGAGGCTTTCACCAGGACCAGTACTGGATGTTGTGTGAGTGGCAGTGATGTTATAAAAAAAAATTCATCTGAAGTTTGCTAGATGTTCAAATAGTACCGTGAAGCTGAATTCTCCATGATTTCCAGTGCTTTTCTGTTTTTGGTATGCCCCAAATAAAATGTAGTCAGATAACTGTTTCCTGTCCCATTTTCTTGTGGAGGCACGGACATTATAACAACAGTTCCTTCTTGCTCTCTAGTTCAATACCAGAGCCAGGTTCTGTCCTTTGCAAGCTTCAAGAACCTCTCCTTTCACTTCTTATCATGACGTCCTAAAACAAGAGTAGTCATTAATAGATTAGGAGGGGGGGGGGAGGGTGAACTAATAGACTGAGCTCTAGACGTGGTTCTTCTAAATTTCACTTAGGAGGACTGTTATTTTTTCAATACCGAATTCCTCCAGGGTCTCAATCATCTCTTTGTTTGTTTCTTTTTCTCCTTTAGTGAGTGTTATTGCTGGTATACAATCCGACTTGATTTTGACAGCTCATCTTTTCAGGAGGTTTTGATGTGTTGTATTTGTATAGTCGATACATGCAGTTAGAACTTAGGACAGTTTTCTTTTGTTTTGTTTCGTTTTTTTCCCAACCTTCCTTAACAGTGTTTTACACACAGCACAGCAAAGTGTATATCTCCTTAAAGCTTTTGAAGACACACAACAAAGGAAGTAATATAGCTTGGTGGAACTCCTGAAGGCACACAACTCAAGAAGTAATACAACTTACTGGAACTCCTGAAGGCACACAACTCAAGAAGTAATACAACTTACTGGAATTTCTGAAGGCACACAACTCAAGAAATAATAAAACTGACTGGAATTTCTGAAGGCACACAACACAAGAAGTAATACAGTTTACTGGAATTTCTGAAGGCAACACAACTCAAGAAATAATAAAACTGATTGGAATTTCTGAAGGCACACAAGAAGTAATACACTTTACTGGAACACATGAAGGCACACAACTCAAGAAGTAATACAACTTACTGGAACTCATGAGGGTACACGACTCAAAGAAATAATAAACTGACTGGAACTCATGAGGGTACACGACTCAAAGAAGTAATACAACTTACTGGAACTCATGAGGGTACACGACTCAAAGAAGTAATACAACTTACTGGAACTCATGAAGGTACACGACTCAAAGAAGTAATACAACTTACTGGAACTCATGAAGGCACACAACTCAAAGAAATAATACAAATTACTGGAACTCATGAAGGCACACAACTCAAAGAAATAATACAAATTACTGGAACTCATGAAGGCACACAACTCAAAGAAATAATACAAATTACTGGAACTCATGAAGGCACACAACTCAAAGAAGTAATACAACTTACTGGAACTCATGAAGGCACACAACTCAAAGAAGTAATACAACTTACTGGAACTCATGAGAGTACACGACTCAAAGAAGTAATACAACTTACTGGAACTCATGAAGGCACACGACTGAAAGAAATAATACAAGTTACTGGAACTCGTGAAGACACAACTCAAGAAGTAATACAACTGATTGAAATTTCTGAAGTCACACAACACAGCAAGTAATACAACTTACTGAAACTCCTGAAGTCATCAACATAGAAAGTAATAAAGCTTATTGGAATTTCTGAAGTCACACAACACAGGAAGTAATACAACTTATTAGAATTCCTGAAGGTACACAATTCATGAAATTGTACAACTTATTAGAAATCCTTAAGTCACACAATACATGAAATTGTACAACTTATTAGAATTCCTTAAGTCACACAATACATGAAATTGTACAGCTGTTTAGAAATCCTTAAGGCGCACAATACATGAAATTGTCCAGCTGTTTAGAAATCCTTAAGTCACACAATACATGAAATAGTACAGCTGTTTAGAAATCCTTAAGTCACACAATACATGAAATTGTCCAGCTGTTTAGAAATCCTTAAGGCGCACAATACATGAAATAGTACAGCTGTTTAGAAATCCTTAAGCCACACAATACATGAAATTGTACAGCTGTTTTAGAAATCCTTAAGGCACACAATACATGAAATAGTACAGCTGTTTAGAAATCCTTAAGGCGCACAATACATGAAATTGTACAACTTATTAGAAATCCTTAAGTCACACAATACATGAAATTGTATAGCTGTTTAGAAATCCTTAAGGAGCACAATACATGAAATTGTACAACTTGTTAGAAATCCTTACAGCACACAATACACAAAACTGTACAACTTAGAAATCCTAAGGCATACAGCACATGAAATTGTACAGCTCATTAGAATGCTTAAGGCACGCAATACAGGAAATTGTGTGCAATCCATTACAACTCCTGAATACATAATACATAAAAAGGTACCACCATCGTCAGGCTAAAATGTGCTATACAAGAATACACACTATCTCTCTCTCTCTCTCATCTCTCTCTGTGCCCCCTTCCTCTCTCTCTCCATGTCTGTCTGCCCCCTTCTCTCTCTTTCTCTCTCCCTTTCACTCTTTTTTCTCTCTCGCTCCCACCCCCTTTATCTGTCTCTATGGTTTTGTTTTTGATTGGATGTTGAGTGGGATGGGTGCTGGTTGGCTTAGGGACTGGTTTGGTGGTTGCTGTGTCTGTTAAGGTGTTGGTTGGTTTAGGGACTGGTTTGGTGGTTGCTGTGTCTGTTAGGGTGTTGGTTGGTTTTGGGACTGGTTTGGTGGTTGCTGTGTCTGTTATGGCGTTGGTTGGTTTAGGGACTGGTTTGGTGGTTGCTGTATCTGTTAGGGTGTTGGTTGGTTTAGGGACTGGTTTGGTGGTTGCTGTGTCTGTTAGGGTGTTGGTTGGTTTAGGGACTGGTTTGGTGGTTGCTGTGTCTGTTAGGGTGTTGGTTGGTTTAGGGACTGGTTTGGTGGTTGCTGTGTCTGTTAGGGTTTTGGTTTGTTTTCAGGAAACGATTCTTTGCCTCAAAACCTGTTGTTGGTGAAGACATCACCGTTGTCAGGGCACATACACCAAAAGGGAATTACGGTATAAAGTCCTATCATCAGTCTTTTGACATGTCCACACACGTCTCTGTCCCAGGAGGACATGCCATTATGATCAGTCTGAGATATATGGTGCAGTACTATAGAAGTGTACGTGTCAAACTGTCCACAACCACAGTTCTGGATCTGGTACCGAGGTGTTGGAGGGCGATTTACAAAGGTGGCATATCTGTGTATTCCACATCCCAACACTCATAGTTCAATATCACAACGATTACTGCCGGAACGCACAGTGTTTCAGACTGTTCTTTACCTTTCATCCTGAAAGTCAAACACCTGAAAAGTTACCCAGTGGTTTGTTCAACTGTTCTGTTGATCACTACTCTAGCTTTCAGCACCACTTGGACTGTAACCTGAAATCAGAGTGTGAAGATGGACAGGATGAAACAGAACACTGTTCCTTCAGCAGTACTGAGTGTCTGGGTTTGGTGGCATTATGTAACCATTGCTACAAGTTTGTCTATGCTCTAGATACGGATAGTGAGATTTCTGAGTTGTTCAATATAGTGAACTACTGCAACTCTTTGGGAGGTGTGATTGGGATACCCAAATGTGAGGGGGACTGGATGGGCATAGTTAACAATTTGACTGATCCATATCTGAATATACCTGACAGGTTTTGGTTCGGCTTGACCACAGGCAACATCTCATTTCCCAACATGTATAGAAAGAATGTTATCAGGAAAGACAGGACTGTTCTTTACCATTCTGTTCGTTTTCGAGATGAACGGATGTTACCAGAGGAGAAAAACTATTTTGCATTGGCAGATATGATGGTCAAATTGTGGCAGAGGACTGTGATTATATCCCTGGTGCATTGTGTGAATTCAGACAAATATGACCCGCCATCTTTCACAAGTAAAAACACTGACAAGAACTCCTTTTCCTATCCACACATACCAATCCCTGATGTCGTGTCCTGATGGTCATGTGACACACAGATTTCTACTGTGTGGCTCACACCAGTATGACGTGTGTGGTCAAGGTCACACATCTTCTTGTACTTTTTCTGATCACTTGTCACACGCACATGGTGGGTTAGACTCAACAGCTGATCACCTCGCTTTGGTCCCCTTATTTACCTGTGATGATGATGTCACCACGCTGTCATACACTCTGGTATGTGACTTTCTACTGGACTGTCAGGATATGAGTGATGAGTCTTTCTGCAAACATCCTCCTTGTGTCAACATGTTTACCTGTACTAACAGTCAGTGTGTGTCCTATGATGTTGTCTGTGACAATGTTTTCCATTGTCAGGATGAATCAGATGAGCTGAACTGTGATAACTACAGATATAAGCAATTTGACTGGGCACCAGTTTTTCCATCTCCTGTTCGCATTGAATTTGATGGTATCAACATTTTCATTTCATCGCCAATAAAGTCCAATGAGTCCTGTCCTGACAGCCACTATCGCTGTCCTGGTAAGTTCAATGACTGTCTGCCTGTCTACACACGATGCAATGGAATGTACGACTGTATGGACCATGAGGACGAAGAGGGATGTAAAGGTCTGTCCTGTCCAGGGTTCTTTCTATGCAGAACTTCTATAATATGTCTACATGGTGACCACCTGTGTGGATGGTGGCCTCACTGCCCACTGTATGATGATGAATTGTTGTGTGATGTGACCTGTCCTGTGAGCTGTCTATGTCAAGGTCACACATTTCTGTGTCACCAGCCTTTCTCTGCTCACATCTTCCCACAGCTCCGTTACTTGGATGTCACAGGTACAGGAATCAATCTGTCTGATGTGAGTAATCATCCCTATCTTATTCATCTGATTCTTGTCCAGTGTTCATTGACTGTATTGTCTAACATGAAGTTGCCCAACTTACAGTTTATTGTCTGACTGGCAACAGACTACAATATGTCAACATGTCTTATTTTGTTAGTCTAAAAAATCTACGGCGACTGTCCCTGTCCAACAATCCTATTACCTCACTCTATTCTGATCCCTCATCTGGCACTGGACAAAGCGCACTCACAACGATAGATCGTCATACACCACACTTAAAGTGTTTGACACGGAGTCTTGTCCAAGTTCTTGAAATTGCGGACATTGAATTTAACATTTACTATGATCAATACTGTCGCACAGGTGTTTTCAGTTTACACCAAAGTTAACAGCATTGTACATGGAAGGTAGTCCTGTGAAAAATTTCCACCTGACATATTTAAAAAATCTTGTCTATCTCCATGTCATATCGACACTGAATTCCAAAATTTGTGCTGCAATGAAATATTACCACATAACTTTGATGATACGTTTTGCCATTCCCCCAAAGACGAAATTTCATCATGTGAAGATTTACTTCAATCAGTAATGTACCGAGTGTTTCTCTGGCTGATCAGCTGTCTGTCAGTGACTGGTAACATCTTCTGTTTTTGTTGTACGTTTGTGTAACAGAAGAAAACTTCTTCAAGTGGGTTCAGTGTGTTTGTCACCAACCTGACCATGGCTGACTTTTGATGGGTGTCTACATTGCTATTATTGGTGTGGCTGATGAACTGTTCCGTGGTAGAATCTTTATCATGATGACATATGGACAAGCAGTGTGGCCTGTAAGTTTGCTGGTTTTCTGCTCTTCTGTCCAGTGAAGTATCAGCTCTGACCATCTGGCTCATAACTCTGGATCGTTTCATTGTCCTTCATTTCCATTCAGCACCTTACGATTTGAGAGAACGTCAGCAGCAGTGACTTGTCTGCTGACTTGGTTGATTGGTTGGCTTATTACCTTGTTGCCTTTACTTCCAGTGACATCACACTGGGAGTTCTACAGTCAGACAGGTATCTGCATTCCACTCCCAGTCACGCGTAATGTTTTCAAAGGGCAAATTTATTCCTTTGCTGTTTTAATCGTTTTTAATTTTATTCTGTTTCTGCTGATCTCAGCTGCCAAGCTTTTATCTACTGGTCAATACAGAAGAATGCACTGAGAACTACCACGACCAAAGCATCACGAGACGTGACCATAGCTAGGCGGTTGATCACTGTGGCTGTAACAGATTTCATGTGCTGGTTTCCCATTGGTCTGTGTGGATTTTGGCATTGGCTGATGTTCCCATGCCTGGAGAGGTAAATGTTGCTTTGGCTATCTTTGTATTGCCCTTAAACTCTGCTCTAAATCCCTTTGTGTATACCTTTAACACACTGGCAGAAAAACGAAGAAAAGCTCAAGAACAGAATTGTTGAAGTGGTTGGAATCTCATGCTGATTTGCTTGACAGTAAATAACTGCAGGGAGGACTCGCTCCATATTTAATATACGAGGGTTGTTCAATTTAAGATGTCCCCAAACCCCCTTAAAAAACGTACCTCTCATTCAGCAACTTGAAACTTTTACATCCCCTCGAAGTATTCTCCGTTGGCTAGGATGCAAAGTTCAAGCCTCCTACGCCAATTCTCAAGCGCCCTCTGATAGTCGGTTTTAGGCAGACCAGACAACTCTGATCTTACGGCTTTGGCGAGGTCTTGTACCCGGTCAAACTTACGCCCAGCGAGCTTTTCCTTCAGAACAGGAACAGCCAGAAGTCGCATGGGGCCAAGTCGGGGCTGTAGGGTGGGTGGTCCAAAACTTGGATCCCTGCTCGCTCAGGAAGGTTGTGGTGACCTTTGCCTTATGGGCACTGGCATTGTCATGCAGAAAAAGGGTCCTCTGGGTGCCGACGGTTGGGCGCTGCTCATGGATTTTTCCTACAACTTTGGGGAGCACAACTTGGGTATAGTAGGAGGCAGTGATTGTTGATTTTCCAGGCAAAATGTCAATTGCCACAAGGCCTTGCTGGCGAAGAAAAAACTGGTCGGTCTCCGTCAGGGCCAACCCACATGCGGTTGCAGCGTTTGTTGGGGATGCCGTAGAATGTGAGCCAACTCTCATCTCCCGTCACTAAGTCACACAGTCGTTTTGGCCCGTTGGGCTCAAACTCATCGAGCAGTTTGCGTGAACATGCCACCCGCTGCTGCTTCTGATCATCACTTAAGAGATGTGGCACCCATCTTGCAGCCAGTTTCTCATGTGAAGGTCTTTGTGCAGAATGTTGTTAATGGTGCCAATTGAAAGCTCACATGCCTCGCTTAATTCCCGCACAGTCGAATGTGGATCCTCCTCTATCGTCTTTCACATATGCAAATGTTTTGTTCGTTCCGAGCTGGTAAAGCCGCTCTGCACGTTACCCCAATCGATGGCACTCTACTGCTCCTAATTGTTTTACCCACCTGCAAACTGTGCGGTAAGACACACAATCCGTTCCGTAAACAGCTTGCAAATCTGCGTGTATCTTCCTACAATCGTCACCAAGTTGTAGCCTTGTGAAAGTGTAGAAACGAAATTGCTCATTGGTGACGTCCATTTTTTTCAGGCTCAGCTATTTTGAAACACATTGTAATTACGTCATACTCCGAGTTGGCGTCATGATGTTCAACTTTTTTTCTGCATGCTAATCAGGTAAACTTTAAAGTTGTGTTTGGTATAAACTTTTTCTGTGCTGTTGCTTCGTTTTCAAACGGCAAGCCTAGTGTCATCTTAAATTGAACAACCCTCCGTATATGGCAGTCTGGGGTTCCTTAAGTCAGTATAATTTTGTTCGTTAAACAGCGTCTGTGGTATTTTAATCACTGTAGTATAGGGAGAAAAGTGGCAGAATTGTTCAGGAACGTTTGCCTGCCAATAACTAAACTGGAGGTTGCAGGGTTTGCTCCCACTAGAGGCCTCTGTTTGATCAGAAATCGAACTGAACGACAAGTCTATCGAAAGGGTACGAAAACAAGTTGGACCTGTGTGCCTTCTGGCTGCGTACGCTAAAGATCCCCACAAATTGTCAAAATTATAAAAACAAATTTTGATTTCCTTTACCCTAGACTGTCTACCTCTTTACACAATATCCCATAACAAATTTGTCAAAATTATAGAAAGAAAGTCCCATAACAACTTTGTCATATTCACAGAAACAATGTCCCTATACAGCCTTTGTCAAAAAAAACCCCAAAACAAACACACCACCACCACCAACAACAACAACAAAAACATAATCCAATAACAAATTTTGTCAAAATTATAAAATCAAATCCCATAAAAACTTTGTCAAAAATTATAAACAAACTCCAATAACAACGTTGATTTATCACAACAACCAAAAATATATATGTAACAAACTTTGTCAATTTATAAAAAACAAAATACATAACATTTTTGTCAAAATTATGAATACAAAATCCATTAACAACTTTCTCAAAAATAAAAAAAATCCAATAACAACTTTGTCAAAATTATTATTCTAAAAATTCCAATAACAACTTTTATCAAAATTATGAACAGAAAAACTTGATCTGCTTGACCTTAGACTGTCAACTGCACCTCAATTGAGAGCGAATCAGTCCGAGAAATTGTCTGCTGCAGACGACAGAAGTGTTTTTTTGTGTTTTTTGTTTTTTTTTTAACAAACTGACACCAAACTGAGGACAAAGTGATCATGGCATGACTGTCAACTGTAAAATACTGTCCCATAGATCCACAATCATTGGGAAAAAAAAAAAAAAGAAAAGAAAAACGTTACACTATTATTCACTAAGTCGTCTAAAATAAAACGAAATTCTTATTAACTTAAAACTAATTACTTGAGAAAAGCATTTACCTTTCATCTTGGTGTTACGGGCGGGGGGGGGGGGGGGGGGGGGGTGGTCAATGTGGCGATTTGTAATTGTACGAGTGCGTGTGTGACGTTTCTAATTACTCTTCGTATTTCTTTTGTTTTTTTAATTGAAGCGATCCTGACCTTGCACGCGAGCGGTATTTTCACGTATTTGCACGTGTGTGCCGTGGACTGAAAAATGAACGAATGCTGTGTGTGTGTGTGTGTGTGTGTGTGTGTGTGTGTGTGTGTGTGTGTGTGTGTGTGTGTGTGTGTGTGTGTGTGGTGTATGTGTGTGTTTGTGTGTGTGTTCTTGCACGTGCGTGTGTGTTGTGTGTGTGTTGTGTGGTGTGTGTGTGTGTGGAATGGCAGAAATGAACAATGTTGTGTGTGTGTGTGTGTGTGTGTGTGTGTTGTGTGTGGTGTGTTGTGTGTGTGTGTGTGTGTGTGTGTGTGTTGTGTGTGTGTGTGTGTGTGTGTGTGTGTGTTGTGTGTGTGTGTGTGTGTGTGTGTGTGTGTTGTGTTTTATGTATTTGTAGCAGGAAATGATACAAACAAAAATGGCGTGGCCATTTTATTTAACCACAAATGTGAATATCAAGTACTTTAAGTGATCAGAGATACTGGAGGATTACATTATAATAGATATAGAAACGATGAAGAAACTTAATTACTCTGGTTAAACGTGTAAGTACCTAGTTTAGGTGATACAGAAATGAGAAGAAAACCAGTCGCGTCGTGTAGTGGTTAACGCAACAGACAACCTACTGGAAGGTTGTGGTTCGAATCTGCATCACTCCTTTCAAAAATTACATGATTGTGCGATTTTTTGGGCTCTAGCAGGCCCCTATCCAGAGCTAGGTGGTGCTATGGGCTCATTGGGAAGACTGGGACCACACAGTCGAGTCTCATCACTTCACGGATGCGTCATTGAGGATGTTGCCTGCTCAAATCTTCTGACCATCATCGCAGGTGTCTGTATCTCTCGGGCTTGTTTGATGCCAGGATATATTATGATAATAAGCGTAAAGTAGAGCCCTGTCATGCAGTCTCAATCCTAGCTGGACCACCATAGCATCATGATTTATCATCCTCATCGACATCTCATCGAATTTCAAAAAGAACAAACAAAAACAAAAAACAAAACAAAAAACAAAACAAAAAAATGCAACCATAACCAGCTTCTGCGGCCATTAAAATGGCGTAGAAAATAGGACGAAAAAAAAAAACGGCACGATGGTGAATTTTTTTGTATGCAATGAAAAAAAAAAGATGAAAAATACGTATCATTCTGGTTAATGTGTATGGACCTAGTTCAGGTGATATAGAAATGAAGAAGAAATGTATTACTGTGGTTAACATGTATAGACCTAGCTCAGGTGATATAGAAATGATGAAGAAATGTATTACTGGTGGGTAATATGTATGGAACTAGTTCACGTGATTGCAGAAATGATGGAGAAAACCAGTCGCCATGGTGTAGTGGTTAACGTAACGGACTACTGACTGCAAGATTGTGGGTTTGAATTCCCATCAGTACCTTCAAAAATACATCATTGTGGATTTTTTGGCCTAACCGGTTCCTACCTAGAGTTGGGCGTGCTATGAGGTATTGGGAAGACTGGAACTACACATCAAGTTCATCCACTTCACGAATGCCTCACTGATGGTGTTGTTGCTCAAATCTTCTGACCAGCATTGCTGGTGTCTGTATCTCTCGAGCACACCACACACTGACACACGAAGACATTGTCCCGATACACATAGACGCACATACACACACTGTAACGCACGCATACATACGTTTACATAAGCATAAACACATTGATACACGGCTGTATAAGAACGTTTTCAGAGAGGAATCGACTAGGCTGAAAATGACACGCTCGAAACGTTGTCTCGTCAAAGAAAAAGCTAAGAAAAGCACCAGTGGAACAGACAACACCAGGGCAGAGACACCACCACCTTCAGAGACCCCAACTCAACATCGACAAGAAGAACAGACCTCCAGTCGGACCGTTTCATCTCCAGAAGTCAGCCACACATCACTCAGCTACAATCAGTACCATCATGTGTCTGCTGCTGTCAAGAGGCGGTAAGGGAAATAGACATATAAAAAAATACCATTCAAGAAATGTTTCAACAAATCAACAGCCTCACAACCATGCTACAATCAGACAGAAAAAAAATTATTAGAAAAACAAAACAACGTTTGAAAAGCTGCGCGACATCATAAGTGCACAGTACTTTACTACCAGCATTGAGTGCCAGACTGATTCCACAGTCCACGGTGGGCTTTACCACCATGTCACCGAGGACAAATTCGCAGCATGTGGAATGCGCGGTTCAACCTCCCAAAGTAGACAACCAGGCAAGCACACAGAATGGAATGAAAGATGACATGAAACAAAGGACTAGACGTTTCTACAAAACCTAAACTGACGTCAAAACTGCGCTATCTTCTGCACATTTCCAGATCAAAGTCTAATGTTCTTCCACGTGTCCTCATAATACATGACTCCGTCTTAAATAAAGTGGATGGAAAGAGACTGGGCTCTTCTTATGGTTTCCAAGTGGCGACGAGGAAGGTCCATACCATCATACTATCGAGGACTGTAAGTCAGCCATTGAAAATCCAAAAGAAGAGCTGACCCCAAAACCTGACTGTGTTGTTTTACATGGGAAATAACAGATCTGAAAAACAAAGGAGCCCACTGAATGTAGCACAACTCTAGAAATCTGTGTGAAAACATTATACACCCAATTTCCGAAAGCTAAGGTAATGTTAAGTCAGGTCGCTCCTGTGAGAAACAAACACCAAAATATGAAAAGAGAGCTCCTTAATGCCCTTACAAAGGCGCGACTTCTCAAAGCAGCGAGTGTGACTACATCAACAATGATAATCTTCAAACTACCAGCTGCACTCAAGTCATCCAGGACGACGTACATCAACCACCAGAGGGGCGAGCGTTCTGGCCAAAAGTTAGTAAGGCAAATCCATCAGCTTTTCTGCGAAAAAACGAGGAGGAGATGAACCCGACAGCGCCATCAACAGACAACGCCATCAACAAAGACCCGGCTTTCACTCTCCTTTTCTTCTCCCTGGTCATTTTAGATTCAGCCCAGATTCATTTCCTCTTTGTTCAGTTCTCAGCTATATTGTTTTACTTATTTATTTGCTTGTTTGCTTACTTTGTTTTTATACCTTTTGAATCAAAGTTAAATGAATATCTAATTATCTAAACGTAGCAAATTGCTCCAAACTTATTCAACCGTTCCTCATGAAGACGTGTGTAGTAAGTGATATCAACATTTTTTCAGTGGAACGCACGTTCCATTGTTAAAAACGTCTCATATTTGAGTAACTTCTCTCTTCTAAAACATCCATGTCATGCTTCTACGTTGCTAAATACCATCAAATCCAATTTATCTAAAATATCCAGTTTATATTTTCCACCCAATATTGACTCTGTAAAAATGGTGGCCATACACAAACAGCTATATATATTATTTGTGAAGGACTGAACTACTGTAAAAGAACATCTCCAGTACAAAATCTACCGCATTTTATTTTCATCATGTGCGATCATTATAAAATCTTCTTCATCGTTTAGTTGTGAATATGGCTCTGTATATTTACCAGAGGCCCAGACTCTATGAACACGGAATGGCTAAGACATTTTCAAGATTAGACAACAAGTGGATAATTGGTGGTGGTTTTTTGATGCGCATGCCCCATTTTGGGAAAAAGCATTGTGCAAACATAATAAGCAACAGGTTGATTGAAATATTGTAGATTCCAATTTATATTTACTTATAACGGACACGTTACCCAGATCCCAGATGTTACCAACCCACAGACCCACACTATCGACCCACTTTAACCTTTTTGCGACATGACGCAAAATAGTCGCTACACCTGCCTATGCCATAAGGACACGTAGCGAGCCCTCTCGCGACGGCCGAAAGGTCGCTGTGGGACACGTAGCGAGAATGTTCGCGACGCTGTTCTAAATTAAATGCGTCGGTGCGTCATTGTAAATTCCCTCAAAACGTGTCGAAACTACACAAAGAAACTCTACAACATCATAAGATGCCACGTTGGTCGCTTAAATGGGGCAATTTTCATTGTTTAATTTGTGTTGAAAGCAACCAACCCCAACTCTTTGCCCTACTACATGTACTGATGGGCCTGATTTTCTGAGGACAGTATTTTTAGATTTCACTCTGATGTTTTGTTGTTGTTGTTGTTTGTTGTTGTTTTTTACAGAGTGGTATTGATAATTAAAAATCATTTTTGTACAGCGTTATACCTAAGGACGTTTGGATTCATTATGCGTCACTCTTTTTACAGGACACAGTGTATAATAACAATAATAATAATAATCATATAATATAATAGTAATAATAATAATAATAATAATAATATGATAGTAATAATAATAATGATGATAATAATATAATAATAATAATAATAATAATAATAAAATATTAATGACAATGAAAAAATAGCTTCTACATAGCGCTATTTTCTGTTTGATTCACTGTGCTATTACATGAAATATCTCACTCACGCACCAACATCATTTTCACTCACACACACACACACACACACACACACACACACACACACACACACACACACACAACACACACACACACACACACACACACACACAGAGACACAGACACACACAGATAGATAGATATATACACACACAAACACACACTACACACACACAAACACACATACTACACAACATACAACATGCGCACACACATACACACACACACACATACACACACACACACACACATACACACACACATACAGACACACATACACACCACATACACCCACACATACACACACACATACACACACAACACACACACACATACACACACACTACACACACACACACACACACACACATACACACACATAACGCACACAAACACACACACATACACACACACATACACACAACACATAACACACACACACACACACACACACACACACACACACACACACACACCACACATACACACACACACACATACACACACACACATTTACATCAGAAAAATACACCCATGCACATACGCAAATGAAAACACAACAGAGTCTTACGCTTACAGTAGCCAGCCCAATTAAAAGACTAATCTTCAGGAGGGAACAAACGTAAACAGCACAGTCATTTGATGAGTTTCGAGACGAAACAAAAACAAAAACCAAAAAACCTCCACAAACAGAAATATACATGTACATTTACAATGAAAACATCGACATCGATGTCACGATTAGAAACAAAGTGTAACATGAACTAAACACAAAATAAAATCAACTGAAGAGACGTGGCATGTGAGGTTTGTAGATAGTTGTGAGAGTGTTTCAAATCAATATGAGGAAGACACGACTACACAGCATCGCATTCCTGGCTGCCTGATAATAAATCAAGTTTTTTCAGTGTCAGTTTCAGTTTTAGTTTCTCAAGATGACGTCTCTGGCTCGGAATGAATTCATATGCACTAATCGTCACAGGTGCCATGTAATGGAGAAGATCCAGAGTGATCACGGCACAAGCCTCAAGCCTGCACATAAATTCCATGAGCTGGCCAGGTCCTGAGGTCCCTACCTAGATAATTCCGTAACCCTGGCGTCGTAGGGGAGTGAAGGTGGCAGACATCTCAACTTTTCTCCGGGGCCAGCACCACGAGGGCGGCGCCCATCCCCTCTCCTTGCTTCAAATTCCTATTCACATACTTTTTTTAACCATGACTTCAGAAAGGCAAGAAGGCTAATTGGTCTCCAAGGGGTGGGACATGGGAAATCAATCTATCTCTCAAATGTGTTACATCAAGGCAGCCGGGCAGTTCCGTACACTACGCGATTTTCAACTGCCGTGGGATCTTTAGCGTGCACAGCCAGAAGGCACACATGTCCAACTCGTTTTTTTTTTTTTCGTCCCCCTCTAAAGTTTGATGTTCTGGTCAAACTGATGAGAAAGTCAAGTCAAGGCATTTACTCGGTGCGAACCCTGGAACCTCGAGTTTTAGTTATTGACAGGCGAAGGTCCTGAACCATTCTGCCACTTTTCTCAAGTGACTCGACAATGAACAAAATATTGTTATTCTTGTTATTCCTCGCGTATAACTGAGATCTGGTTATGGATGGACAAGGAAATAGTTTACACATTCAATGCATCGATAAAAAGAACACTCTGGAAACAAAACAGTCACCGTGGTGTAGTGGTTAACGCAACGGACTACCGACTGGAAGGTTGTGGGTTCGAATCCCCATCAGTCTCTTCAAAAATCGTTATAGGATTCTTCAGCTCTAACCTGCTCCTACCAGAGCTGGGCGTGCTATGGGCTCATTGGGAAGACTGGGACCATACAGTCGAGTCTCATCCACTTCACACCCAAAGAAAGAAAATGGTTCCAAAGAAACGAATGAAGGTTGCTTAGAATATGAGAAAGAAAAAAAAGAAAAGAAAAAAAGAGAAGAAAAAACTATGGAAAGACCTGAAAGCGAAACATAGAATCCAAGCAAAGCAGTATCAGAAAAGAGGAAGGAAGCAAAAAGTAAATTGACCCAAGAGTGTTTTTTTTTCAGAGACCCTATTTAGTTCTCGAGGAAGTTGTTAAGACAGGCAAATCTGCGACACTGGCAATGAAGAAAGAAGCTCTGAAACAGCATCTCAGGAAAACATGTTCTGACCTCATGACGCGGCACCACTTGAAATCCACAGTCTGGTATGGCCTTCAACGCCATAGAAAATGTTTAATAACAAGCTGCATCCGCTGATGAATAATATGGTTATAGAAAAAACAGAACCAAATTCTCATCTGGGGAACCATATCTACAACTACTGTTGGAATGGTAAACCCACAATTACTGTCATATGTATACTGTTAAAATGGTAAACCTCATTATAGTCATAATGCTACTGTTGGAATGGTAAACCATCATTATAGTCACAATTTTCTATAATAACTATTGGAAATATGTAACCATCATTATAGTCATATTTTACTACTGTTGGAATGTAAACCATCGTTATTGTTACATTTGCTACCGATGGAATGGTAAACCACATTATAGTCATATTACTACAGTTTAGAAAGTCAACAGACATATGGTTTCTTAGAAGAATGTTGAGAGTTCCATTGACAGTAAAGCAAACAAACGAGACAGTCTAGAAGGAGGAAGACACACGAAGATCATGATACAAAAGATAAGGAAAAGACAAACAACATTTATAGACCATTTTACGAACAAAGGGGAATTAGAGCACCTTGTCGCAACAGGAAAGCTGGAGGGGAAGAGAACACCAGGTAGATCTAGGGAAAAAAAGGAATATTTGGACAGACGTTCAGGGTGGCTGCAGCAGAGGGGTGGGAGATGTACTTGCAGGCAACAGGGGATAGATTCGTGTAGAGGGCCATGATCGCCTTCTCCTGTGTCTATCGACCTCCAATCTAGCTCTGCCAACAAGTCACCACATCCATGTTTCTCTCTGACTTTGACCAACTACTTGATTTACTACTGCCTCTTACCTGGAAATCTCATCATTCTAGGTGACATCAATGTCCACTACGACAACCTCACCGTTATGCACAAGACATATCATCAAACTCTTGTCCAATCACAATATGACAAAACATATTTTAAACCCAAAACCCATCAAAAAGGTCACATCTTGACTGGATCTTTCTCCGTGATACACAATTCAGCTACTGACAATGCCTAGTTTTCTACCCGTCTAACTTTTGGGCCCTTTTCCATCTTCCACTCTGCAATCTCTGTTCTTTGACATTTCTCCTCCTTCCCCGAAACCCGCGCACAGGATCGACCAATCTCAAATCTATTGACCTCTCCCTTTTATCTGATGCCTCCCCCTCCTTTCTGAAAATTCAATAACCTTGCCGTGAATTTCTTACTACTCTCCACTATCTTCTGGACATAGCTCCAGCCAAACCCGTCTTTTACCTGACCGCCCCTTACCCCTGGCCCCCACTCAGGGAATTGCCTGTGCAAAACGTGCCCGCCGCAGGCAAGCGCCGCTGGTGCAAATCCAAATCCTGTAATAGGCAACTAAAACAAAGTATCCACCCTCATTGCATTGCAAAAACAAACATTTCCAAACCAAAATCCTGAATGCCTCTTTTCAAGAGAACTCTTTACAACCATGAATCATATCCTTGGACACGAAAAGATTTACTTCTCCAACAAAAACACAAATGAAGAACTCCCATCGTATTCTCCAAGTATTTCACCACCAAATACAAACTCTTCTGACAGGGTTGAAGGACCCCTGTCAACCTGCCCACCTGGCCCTTCCTTCTGGCACACCTCTTACTATTTTTACCCCAGTTCCAAGAAGAAATTCTCAACAAATCAGATCCTGTCGTTCAAACCGCGAACTGGATCCTCTTCCAGGTTTTCACTACTCTGACTGTTCCCTACTCTCCTCCCATTCTTTCATGACTCTCAACATTCTCTTCAAACTGGAAATGTCCCGATTCTTTTAAAAATCTGTTATTGTTCACCCTTCCCAAGAAATACAATTTAGACCCAATGAACTAAAAAAATTTACCGGATCTCTAATCTCTCTTTCTTGTCAAAACTCATCGAAAAAGTTGTCCTAAACCCACGAATCTCACCTGTCTGCCAAAAAATCTCCTCATCCTTTCCAGTCACCTACCGCCAGTGCCATGCACTGAAACTGCCTGCTACACATTCTCAACAATCTCCCCTTGCAATGATACTGGCAAAGTCTCTTTCACCTCCTTGATCTTCTGCAGCCTTTGATACCATTGATCATGGTATTTCCTTTCTAGACTTCATCAACTTTTGGGCTCTCTACATTGCTCTCTCCGGTTCACTTCATTCTATCAAACAAAAAAAACTGTTCTCATTAATGGCACTTTCCTCAACTGATCCTGACCGTGGTGTTCCACAAGGATCTGTCCTTGGCCTGTTCTTTTCACCCTTTACATCCCCTGTCCACCTCTCAACCCCACTCTATAAAACATACTTCTATCTGATGACCCCAAAATTCTAGACTGTGAACACCAGACAATTACAGCGCCTCTTGACTCGCACCACTGAGGTTCTCGGACATTAAGAACTGGATGACGTTCAACAAATTCACTATGACGACAAGCAGAAGCTATCCCATTGGACCCGCAGAAATTTCTCAGCGCCCCCTTTCTCTCCCATTTGTAACAATCAGTCCAATTTCTATTCAGTAAAAAATCTTGGGTCTGCATGACTCACCCTCTCCTGAACAACTTTGTTTCTCAAACTGCCAGATCTTGCTACTATACCTCCATCGTATAGCCTGATCAGGAAGTATTCTCTGTCCGAAACAACTGCAAAACTTTCTCTCCTTCATAATGTCTCGCATTGCTATTGCAAATTCAAACCCCTTTGGTCTTCCGCCTCCACCATTACATCCTGCAGCGCATTCAAAACAATGCTCACGCTTGTACTAAAAAAAAAAAAAGCTGACACATACTCCTCTCCTGGCCAACTTCACTGGTCCTGTATCAAAGGCATACAGTACAAACAACAACCATGTGCTACAAAACCTCAATAACGCAGCCCCGATTACCTGTCAAGCCACTTGAGATTAAAGTTCCATCACGTACTCCGCTCTGCCTCCGATCCTCTGACTTTCGCTTTCCAGCACTAGTCAATACCTATGGTCCACGAGCCTTCTCGTTTTTGGTTCACTTTCCTGGAACAAACTTCCTCTCTCTCCCCTCAGCAACCTCTTTTTCCCTTTAAGTCCGCTCTCAAAATCACCTTTTCTCCTCGGCATAAAATCCCACCTCACTCAATCCCTCGCGCCTGTCCCACTTGGAGGGGATCACATTGAATATATAATTGTAACAATAAGCTCTCTATAATTTTCCATTGCTTTTTATTCTTTCTCCCCATTTTAGCCGTGGGTGCGTGGGTGGCGTTGCGGTGGTGTGGGTGTGTGGTGTGTGTGTGTGGTGTGTGTGTGTGGTGTGTGGTGGCGTGCTGCGTGGTGTGTGCGTGTGTGTCTGTTTTAGGCTTAGATTTGATTTTATCAAGTTTTGAGTTATAAATAAAATATTGTATTGATTGATTGTATTGTTTGTATTGTATTATTGTATTGTATAGCACCTTGCGGCAAGTACATGATGAAATAATGGAATTGTAAACATCATTATAGTCATATTTATATGTTGGAATAGAAAAACCCATTTAGTCATATTTACTATGTTGGAATAGTAAAACCTCTTATAGTCAATTTATTACTGTTGGATGGTAAACCATCATTATAGTAATTTACTACTGTTGAATGGTAAACCACTTATGTCCTATTTTACTACTGTGGAAGGTAAAACATCATAAGTCATTTTACTACTGTTGGAATAGTAAAACATCATTATAGTCTATTTATACGTTGGAATAGTAAACCATCATTAAGTTATTTCTCTGTTGGAATGGTAAACCATATTTGTCAAATTTATATGTTGGAATGGTAAAAACATCATTATAGTCTATTTACTACTGTTGGAATGGTAAACCATCATTTAGTCATATTTATACTGTTGGAATGGTACAACTCATTACAGTCATATTTATATGTTGGAATGGTAAACCATCATTACAGTAAATTTTACTACTGTTGGAATGTTACAAAAAATCATTGTAGTCATATTTACTATTTGGAATGGAAACCTCATTATGTCTTATTTACTACTGTTGGAAATGGTAAACCATCATTATAGTCTATTTACTACGTTGGAATGGTAAACCATCATTATAGTCATATTTACTACTGTTTTGGAATAGTAAAAAATTATTATAGTCATATTTACTACTGTTGGAATGGACACCATTATAGCATATTTTATGTTGGAATGGTAAACCACATTTGTCATATTTACTCTGTTGGAATGGTAAACCATCATTATAGTCATATTTATACTGTTGGAATGGTACAACATCATTATAGTCATATCTACCACTGTTGGAAATGGTAAACCATCATTTAGTCATATTTACTACTGTTGGAATGGTAAACCTCATTAAGTCATTTTACTATGTTGGAATGGTAAACCATCAAATATAGTCTATTTTTATGTTGGATTGGTAAACATAATATGTCATACTTACTACTGTTGAATGGTAAACCATCAATATAGTTATTTACTACTTTGGAAATCGAAAACCCCATCAATAAGTCATATTTATTACTTTTTGGAATGGTAAACCATAATATATCATACTTATACTGTTGGAATGGTAAACCATCAATATAGTCATATTTCTACTGTTGGAATGGAAACCTCAATATAGTCAACTTACTACTGTTGGAATGGTAAACCATCATTACAGTCATATTACTATTTTTGGAATGGTAAACCAAATTTAGTCATGTTTACTACTGTTGGAATGGTAAAACATCATTAAGTCATACTTTTACTGTTGGAATGGTAAACCTCTTATAGTCATATCTATTACTGTTGGAAGGTAAACCATCATTATAGTTTTTTTACTGTTGGAATGGTAAACCATCATTTAGTAAAATTTTATTCTGTTTGGAATGTAAACCATCATTATAGTCATATTTATTCTATGGAAGGTAAACCTCATTTAGTCTATTTATTACTTTGGAATGGTAAAACATCATTATAGTCATATTTACAACTGTTGGAAGGGTAAACCATCATTATAGTCATATTTACTACTGTTGGAATGGTAAAACCATCATTATAGTCATGTTTACTATTGTTGGAATGGTAAAACCATCATTATAGTCATATTACTACTGTTGGGAATGGTAAACCATCATTATAGTCATGTTTACTACTGTTGGAATGGTAAACCATCATTATAGTCATATTTACTACTGTTGGAATGGTATAACTATCTTAAGTATATTTAGATTGTTGGAATGGGTAAACATCATTATAGTCATATTTATTACTGTTGGAATGGAAACCATCATTATAGTCATGTTTTACGATTGTTGGAAATGTAAATGTCATTTATAGTCATATTACTACTGTTGGAATGATTAAACCCATCATTACAGTCATATTTACTACTGTTGGAATGGTAAACCATCATTATAGTCATATTTACTAATGTTGGTATGGTACGTCAATAGTGTAATGACCACCTTTGGGTCTTTTTACAATGTATCATTATCTATTTCGTGTCATTAACATTTCTGTTAACATTTTTCGGGACTTAACATCAGTCCACCAGACAAGTCCGAAGCACAACATCCTCATTATTGGTGGCCGACTTCAATGCACAAATTGAAAACCTTGATGGCTTCAAATATGCATATCATTCTCAGACTAACAGAAATGGCTCTATGCTAAAAGACTATCTCAATGAAACAATTTTTATGCCTCAACACTTATACCAGAAAAAGACCAGGTCAGCTATGGACACACAAATCTCCAATTGGGGAGCAAAGCACAACCGACTATATCATCATCAATAAGAAATGGAATAATAGTGCAAAAAATTGCAGAGTATTCAACTCGTTGTCAGTGTTGCATCAGACCACCGCATCGTTTCTGCTCGCTTCGAGTGAGCTTTCAAGTAAATAAAAAGAAACCTTGCAACACTACTCCATATGATGATCAAATCTAAAACGACAACCCTGAAATTCGTAACATCTTCATAACAAGGTGAGAAATAGATTTGCTGCCCTACAAGAAACAGCCTCAGCAAAGATGCTAACATGACATACAACCACTTTGAAATGGCATGTAAAGAAACAGCTGCAGAATATTATCCCGCTGAAACCAAAGTAAAAAGTAAAACTCCTGGGTGAATGAGGAAATCTGTCAAAACGCAAGCAAACTACAAGAAGCTGCACAACTAAAAGACTCTCAACCATCCCTGAGAACATCTTCTACTTCAATAATGCTCGTGCTGCTCTCATAGAGACCTATGAAGCAGAGCAAACGAACTATCTACAGAGCAAGATCGACCAGATCACAAATCTGTCAGGAAAAAAAAAGTCTGCTGTTGCCTGGAAACCGTGAACGAAATTAGTGATAGAAAAAGCTGTAACAGAGCTAAGCTGAAGGCATCTAGCCAAGAAAAGCAAGTAAAACTTTTGGCAACAACAATTCCAAGACCTACTCGGGAAACCTCCAGAAATCTCTGAAGAAGAAATAACCCCAGTCTTCAAGAAGGAGCTGAATATCAAGAAAGGACCATTTACGTTGGACAAACTACTGATAGCAGTGAAAAGCATTCAGTGTGGAAAAGCATGCGGACTCGATGAGATACCAGCAGAAGTATGGAAAATAGAGGATTTCACCAGATACTGCTGGAAGCTGCAACAACGTTTATAACCAAGACCCAATAGACAAATGGAATCACAAAGAACTACCACGGAATCACATTAACTGCAATTTCTGCAAAGATCTAGAACCTAATGCTCCTAATTAGGATAAGGCCGAAATAGATCCAGTTCCGAGGAAAAACCAAAACGGGTTTCGCCAAAAACAGATCGACATCTGGACAAATACTGACCATCAAATGCATATTGGAAGGCATAAAAACCAAAAAACCTCCCAGCTGTTTGCCTGTTTATCGACTTTTCCAAGGCTTTTGATTTGATCCACTGAGAAAATGAAGGAGATTCTAACTGCATATGGACTACCCGAGGAAACAGTAGACGCTATCATGATGCCGTATCAGAATACCCGCTCTATGGTTTGCCCCCCCCCCCCCACCCCCCGATGGAGACACAGACTTCTTCAACATCACTGCTGGAGTCCTTCTAGGAGATACGCTTGCCCCCACATTTTCATCATCTGTCTCGACTATGTGATGAGGAAAGCAGTGGATAAGAACAAAAAAACTCGGCTTTACCCTCACAAAACAGAAAGAGCAGACACCACCTGCAGTAAAGATAACAAATGCGCATTACGCTGATGACCTGGCTGTTCTCGCAGACCTCATAAAGGATGCAAACATCTCTCCTCACAATATCTAAAGAACAGCAATGGAGATCGGGCTCCACCCTCAATGCGAACAAAACAGAGTTCATCTGTCTGAATCAAGACGCATCAGAAGGTATGAAAAGTCTCAATGGAGATGCGATCAAACAAGTTCAAGACTTTAAATATCTGGGCAGCTACAGACAAGACGTTAATACCAGACTCGGAAATGCCTGGGGGCGCTCTAAATCAACTGGACAAAATCTGGAAATCCAATCTACCAGCCAACCTGAAAAGGAACCTCTTCTGAGCAGCAGTAGAGTCTGTTCTTACATACATGTATGGCTCAATCTCTTTGACCCTAAGAATGACATTGGAGAAGATTGATGGAGCATACACACGACTGCTCGATGATACGGGCTGTCAGTATGATGAACTACCTACTGCACTGTCTGACAGAGAAGGATGGAGGAAACGTGTCATGGATAGCCGAGCAAGCTCGACATGATTGATTGATTAAACGTTTCTGTAAACAAGCATACATAGCATCATCACCCGTTTGTATAAGCAAAACCATATAGCTAAACCAGTCTGCATTATCACTGTGGCAATAGCTGAAGGACTGGTACATTTGAAGAAGACACAGATATCTGGTCATGTAAACATTGTGTTGCTGTAAGTAGCCTTACGCATTTTATGCAAATCCATTTTTCCAACTGGTTTTTACTTGAGCACAAGTACACAGGTTGATAAGTTAAAGTAGCTGGGAACGGTCATTTCACCAGACAACAGATGCACATTAGAAAATAGCCACCAGAATCGGCCAAGCCAAAACAGCACTCAAGAAGAAAAAAAGCGTTTTACCAACAAATGTCTATCACATATCATCAGGCATGACACATACATATACCTATACACAACACTCTGATGGAAACTCACTTGGAAGAGGAGTAGACATCGTAATGGACAGGGACAAATCAAAAGCAGTTAAGGGATACCGGGCTGTGTCCGACAGAGTTTTGCTGGTCAAACTGGGAGGCAGGCCATTTGATATCAACACCATTCAGGTGTATGCATCAACATCCGAAAGTACTCAGGAAGACATCGACAACTTCTACGAAGTACTAGAGATGGCCAAAGCCAAATGTAAACCACATGAAGTTACAGTAATAATGGGATATTTTTAAATGCTGAACCGGGACAGAAGAGGGGGAGGATTATAGTTGGACCCTCATGGCCTTGGTACACAAAATGAAAGGGGAGGAAAACTTGTAGAATGGGCACAGGTGAATGAGTTCATAGTAGGAAACACCTGGTTTCAGCAGCCTAACAGAAAAAATGGACTTGGATGAATCCTGGAAATAATACCAAAACTCAGATTGACTACATCCTGATTAATAAAAGATTTAGAAATTCATCACTGTCATCGAAAAGCACTACCCAGCGCAGACTGCAACAGTGACCACAATCCTGTACTGGGAAGATTTAGGCTGAAATTAAGGAACAGGAAACAGACGAAAGGCAACATCAACCTAAATCTTGGACTCTTAAAGACAGATGAAGTGATACGTTAAAAAAAAAATTAATGTACATGTTCAAAACAAATTCAGTACTCTGGAAGCGTTGATGACAGTGAGGAACAATGGACAAAGTTGAGAAATTCGATAATGAGCTTGTGAAGAAATCCCTAAGGCAGATAGAAAAGCAAAAAGAACTGGATGACAAAAAAATTAGACTTGATAGAGGAACGGAGGAAGGCAAAGAGAAACGAGGAGATATACAGGAAGATATACAAAGAAATCAGGAATAGGTGCAATGAAGCTAAGGAAGCTTGGCTGAAAACAAAATGCAAAGAAATAGAAGAGCGACACAAAACGGATCCCCAGGGTATGTACAGACGAATGAAAAATTGTTCACAGGAAAAACACATGCACATCAATGGTTGCTTAAAATCGAGAGATGGTACGCTTATCATGGAAAAAGACAAAAATATTAGAGAGATGGGGAGAGTACATTAAAGACTTTTTGAAAATGACAGAAACGAAGAACACATTATAAAAAAAGAACTTTGAACGATCATCCATAATGAAAGATGACGTTAGAGTAGCATTGAAAAAGATGAAACCAGGAAAAGCCCCAGGACCAGATATCATTGCTACAGAGACGATTAAAGCCCTGGAGGAATTTGGTATTGAAAAAATAACAGTCCTCCTAAATGAAATTTCCGACACTGGAAAAAATCTCCAAAGATATGTCAAAATCAATTTTCATTGCACTTCCAAAAAAGACAGGGGCTATAGAATGCGAACTTCATCGCACAATCAGTTTGATGAGTCAAGTAACAAAAATTCTATCAAGAATAAATCATGATGAGACAAGGAATAAAATCAAAATTGAGAGTCATGTAAGAAAAATTCTATCAAGAATAATCATGATGAGGACAAGGAATTGAATCAAAAGAGAAATAGCAGATGAACTGTGTGGATTTGTGGAAGGGACAAGAACTATTAATGCCATATACATCCTAAGAACTATAATAGAGAGGTCAATCGAGTTGAATAAGGATTCATATTTATGCTTTGTTGATTATACCAAGGCTTTTGATCGGGTACGACATGAAGAATTGATCAATCAAGCAGAAAGATTCAGTATTGATGGAAAAGATCTACGAGTAATCAGAAATATGTATTGGGAACAAACAGCTGCAATGAGAATAAAAAAAAACGATATAAGCTCTTTCCAAAACATCAAAAGAGGAGTAAGACAGGGTTGTGTTTTGTCACCAGATCTGTTTTCACTTTACAGCGAAAACATTATGAGAAACCTAGAGGATGACCCTGGATTAAAGGTTGGAGGAACAATGATAAACAGCATTCGATATACAGATGACGCCGTGCTAATTGCAGAAAATAAAAGGGACCTACAAAACCTTGTGAATATACTAGAAATAGAAAGCAAAGGTAAGGGTTTGGAACTAAATAGCAGGAAGACTGAAGTCATGGTGATCAGTAAAAAAGATGTAATCCCTCATGCAAAATAACAGCAAACGGCACAGCCTTGAGACAGGTTGATAAGTTTAAATACCTGGGAACGATCATTTCACCAGACGGCAGATGCACATCAGAAATAGCCAGCAGAATCGGCCAAGCCAAAACAGCATTCAAGAAGATGAAAAGCATTCTTACCAACAAATGCTTATCAATTAACATCAGGACGAGAGTTCTTGAATGTTACATGTATATAGAACCAATAGTGTTATACGGTTGTGAGGCGTGGACAGTCAACAAGCAAAGCCATAACAAGATTGAGGAAGCCGAGATGTGGTTTCTAAGAAAAATGTTGAGAGTTCTATGGACAGCAAAGAAAACAAACGAGACAGTCTTGATGATGGCAGACACAAGAAGATCAGTAAAAGACAGGCAACATTTATAGGCTATTTATGAGGAAAGGGGGTCACAACGTGAAAGCTGGAGGGAAAGAGAGCGCCAGGTAAACCCCAGGAGAAGATACTAGACGGACTTACAGAGTGGCTGAAGGCAAAGAGGGTGGAAGAGATGCTCGAGGCAACAAGAGATAGAGACAGATGGAAGTCCATGATCGCCAACATCATGCTGCAGGGACCTGATGATGATCACCATCAGGAAGAAAGTTCTTGAATGCTATATTGAACCGATACTGTTATACGGTTGTGAGGCATGGACAGTCAACGCGCAACTCCAGAACAAGACTGAGGAGCCGAAATGTGGTTTCTAAGAAGAATGTTGAGAGTTCCATGGACAGCAAAGAAAACAAAGTAGACAGTCCAGATGGAGGCAGACACAAGAAGATCATTGATAACGAAGATCAGGAAAAGACAAGGAATATTTATAGCTCATTGTATGAAGAAAGGGGAATTAGAGCACCTGGTCACAACAGGAAAGCTGGAGGAAAACAGAACACCAACACCATGTGGCAGGGCAGATAATGATGATGATGATGACAAGTACATAATACGTATTACACATAAATGACATCTTGCAACTGTGATATAATGGAGTCTGTTTAGTTGTCAAATAATTGCCGTCTGGTCGTTATTCCTGTTATTATCAAAAGAAATATCCGAACATAAATGCTGCTTGTACATACCTGTAATTTCCATGTTTCTTCCCTGAAACGATTAAGTATAAAAATAGACCAGCAATTCATACTGAACTTACAGACAGACTGAGACAGTCTGATAAATATTAATGCTGCAAATCATTAGAAACCGCAGCTTTGCTTAGTAAAGTAAATTCATAAAGATTAGTTGTGTGCACACGCGCACGTGTGTGCATGTGTGTGTGTGTGTGTGTGGTGTGTGTGTGTGTGTGTGTGTGTGTATGTGTGTGTGCGTGCGTGCGTGCGTGTGTGTGTGTGTGTGTGTGTGTGTGTGTGTACGCGTGTGTATGTATATACGTATATCTATCTATCTATCTATCTATCTATCTATCTATCTATCTATCTATCTATCTATCTATCTATCTATCTATCTATCTATCTATCTATCTATCTATCTATCTATATATTTATGTACACACACATACATATATGTGTGTGTGTGTGTGTGCGTGTGTGTGTATGTGTGTGTGTGTGTGTATGTGTGTATGTGTGTGTGTATGTGTGTATGTGTGTGTATGTGTGTGTGTATGTGTGTGTGTGTGTGTGTATGTGTGTGTGTGTGTGTGTGTGTGTGTGTGTGTGTGTGTGTGTGTGTGTGTGTGTGGGTGTGTGTGTGTGTGTGTGGTTATGGCTGGATGTGTTTAGGTGGATATGTTTGTCTATGTGTCTCTGTGTATGAGTTCGTTCTGCGTGTATTCTGCGTATGTTTGTGTGTCCATGTTTTTGTGTGCATATGTCTTTGTATGTGTGCATGCGCGCCCGGGCGCGCGCGCGCGGTGTTGTGTGTGTGTTTGAGTGTGTACGTGTGTGTAGGTATGTATGTGTGTCAGTGTGTGTGTGTCTGTGTGTGTATGCACACGCGATGCCTGCGCGTGTGTGTGATTTGTATGCATACGCGTGTGTATGTGTTCGTGTTTGTTTGTGTGTATGTGTGTGTTTGTGTATTTGTCTCTCTCTCTGTGTGTGTGTTGTGTGTGTGTGTGTGTGTGTGTGTGTGTGTGTGTGTGTGTGTGTGTGTGTGTGTGTGTGTACATTTGCACATACAAGAAAGAAGATAACACGGTCATATTCTTTCTTGCGTTAGGGTTAAAACGACATATTCCTACACTATCTATGAGTACAGTTTCTGACATATTTGCCTCATCATCATTACTATATGAATTTTTTGTTAGCCTGTCAAAAAGTCCTATAACGAATTACCTTTAAAATGTTATTTCACTTGTTCACTGTTATGGTTAGTCAATTCTTGGTTTTATTTTTTATTCATTTCTTCTAGAAATTTATCAATTTTGTGTTACTTAGTTTGTTTAAATCGATAATTATGGTAACGTTATTTTGTTAGTTTTACCTTCCCCTCCTCGAAACAGTTGTTTTCTGGATCATCTTTTCTCAAAACCAAAATTGACAATTTTCAAACATCCTCTTCACTCCTCCTCTATCACCTCCCCTCTTCTTTTTTTGTTGTTTTTTTGTCTAAAATCACTTT
>JAPXFY010001958.1:25000-27500 GCA_030674185.1 Monoplex corrugatus | reverse complement strand
GAGAGAAAGAAAGAAAGAGACAGAGAGAGAAAGAAAGAAAGAAAGAGAGAGAAAGAGAAAGAAAGAAAAGAAAGAAAGAGAGAGACAGAAAGAACGAAAGAAAGAGAGAGAGAAAAGGAAAGAAAAAAAGAAAGAAAGAGAGAAAGAAAAAGAAGAAAGAAAGAAAGAAAGAGTGAGAAAGAAAGGCGTGATATATGTGTAAATTATAATAAGATTGTGCCTATTATAATTTCTCAAAAACAATGGTCATAAAATTAAGTAACGCCTATATGGCTGAAACAAGAAAACTCTCAGCATGGAAAGAAAGAAAGAGAAAGAAAGAAAGACAGAAAGAAAAAAGAAATAAAGAAAGAAAGAAAGCAAGAAAAGAAAGAAAAGAAAGAAAGAAAAGAGAGAAGAAAAAGAAGAAAAAGAAAGAAAAGAAGAAAGAAAGAAAGAAAGAGAGAGAAAGAAAGAAAGAAAGAAAGAAGAGAGAAAAGGAAAGAGAAAGAAAAAAGAAAGAAAGAAAGAAAAAAGAAAGAAAGAAAGAAAGAAAGAAAAAAAGAGAGAGAAAAATATAGAAAGAAAGACAAAAAGAGAGAGAGAGAAAGAAAGAAAGAAAGAGAGAGAGAAAAGGAAAGAAAAAAAGAAAGAAAGAGAGAGAGAAAAAGAAGAAAGAAAGAAAGAAAGAAAGAGAGAGAGAGAAAAAAAGAAAGAAAAAAGAAACAAAGAGTGAGAAAGAAAGAAAGAAGAGAGAGAAAGAACGAAAGAAAGAAAGAGAGAGAGAGAAAAAGAAGAAAGAAAGAAAGAAGAGAGAGAGAGAAAAAGAAGAAAGAAAGAAAGAAAGAGAGAGAGAGAAAAAGAAGAAAGAAAGAAAGAAAGAGAGAAAGAACGAAAGAAAGAAAGAAGAGAGAGAGAGAAAAGAAAAAGAAAAAAGAAAGAAAGAGAGAAAAGAACGAAAGAAAGAAAGAGAGAGAGAGAAAAAGAAGAAAGAAAGAAAGAAAGAGAGAGAGAAAAAATAAGAAAAAAGAAAGAAGGAGAGAGAAAAAAGAAGAAAGAAAGAAAGAAAGAGAGAGACAGAGAGAGAGAGAGAGAGAAAGGAAAAGAAAAAAAAAAGAAAGAAAGAAAGACAGAAAGAAAAACAGAAAGAAAGAAACAAAACAAAACAAACAAAGCAAACAAACAAACAAAGCAAACAAACAAACTAATCTCCGACGACAACAACAACAACAACAACAACAACAAGAAGAAACAAACGTCAATTATCTGTTACTGTCTGGAAAAAAAACAAAAAACAAAGCAGAACAACAAGAATAACAAACAAAACAGAGTGGGGAATCAGAGCAAAGGGAATATTAAGAGTCGAGAAAAAAGAAATGTTTACGAGAAATGGGAACAAGAGGAGACAGAGGGGGAGGGGGAGAAGATGATGGCAAGACAGGGGGGTGGGTGGGGGGGTTAGTAGGATGGGGGGGGGGGAAGCCCAAGGGTGACAGAAAAAGGAAGGAAAAATGGAGAGGGCGCGGGGGGGGTGGGGGGGGGGGTTAAAGCGAAGGGGTGGGTGTGGGGGTACAGCGAGACGACACAGACGGTGATCGATTTATTTAGTTCCTCAGGAGAACGTCACTCTGTCTTGGCATGTGGCCGTCATTGCGAGTTCTGGCCCTTGCTGGTCCCTCGAGATACGCTTAGAAAACTAATAATCACGTGCAGGGTTTCATTATTTTCTTTCTGACTACAAAGGAGAATGGACGGAAAGACAGGACAGTAACAAAAAAACAAAACAAAAAACAAACAAACAAAAAACCCTCAAAGCAAGAACGAAAATGAGAACAGAATAAATAAATGAGAGAGAGACAGAAAGAGAGAAAAAAAAATGAAGAAAAAAAAAAAAAAAAGGGCAAAAGAGAAACAAACAAGAAAACATGCATAGGGGGAGAGGAGAGAGAGATAGAGAGAGAGAGAGAGACAGACAGACAGACAGAGAGAAAGAGAGAGAGAGAGAGAAAAAGAGAGAGAGAAAGAAAGAGAGAAACGAGAGAGAGCGAGAAAAAGAGAGAGAGAGAGAAAGAGAGGAAACACATAAAATGGAAAAAACAAACACAAAGGAGTAAAATGAACAAACAAAAATACATAAACGTGCGAGAAAGAGAGAAAGAGAGAGAAGAGAGAGAGAAGTGAGAGAGAGAGAGAGTGAGAGAGGAGAGAGAGAGAAAGAGAGAGAGAGAAGGAAAGAGAGAGAAAGAAAGAGAGGATAGAGAGAAAAAGAAGAGAGAGAGAGAGAGAGAGAGAGAAGAGAGAGAAAGAGAGAAGACTGTTTAAACAGAGAGGAAAAGAAAAAAAGAAAACAAAAAACAACAACAAAAGAAAGACAGAAAATGAAAGAACAAAGGGGGGGGAGGGGAGGATGAAAGAACGAAAAGCGAAATAGAAGAAAGAGAGAAAAAAGAAAAAAAGAAAGAAAAGAAGAAGAAAGAAAGGGAAAGAAAGAAAAGAAGAAGAGAAGAGAAATGGAAAGCAA
>JAPXFY010001958.1:5000-7500 GCA_030674185.1 Monoplex corrugatus | reverse complement strand
GTCTGTCTATCTGTTTGTCTATCTCTCTGTCTGCCTGTCTGTCTGTATGTCTGCTTGTCTGTTTGTCTATCTGTTTGTCTATCTGTTTGTCTGTCTGTCTGCCTGTCTGTTTGTCTGCTTATATGTCTGTCTGTCTGGTTGCCTGTTTGTCTGCATGTCTGTCTGTTTGTCTGCTTATATGTCTGTCTTCTGTCTGCTTGCCTGTCTGTCTGTATTCTGCTTGTCTGTCTGTCTGCCTGCTTGCCTGTCTGTGTGTATGTCTGTCTGTCTGTCTATCTGTTTGTCTGTCTGCCTGCTTGCCTGTCTGTGTGTATGTCAGTCTGTCTGTCTATCTGTCTGTCTGTCTGCTTGCCTCTTTGTCTGTCTGTCTGTCTGTCTGCGGGCCTGTTAGTACTGAGAACATTGTTCTGAGAGATGGTGGCCGTAGCGTGTCTGGGTTGCTGATTGAGGTCATGGACAGTGACAAACATTACCATGATGGGGTGTCAGGTCAGACAGTGACACGTACACTGGTTTGCGTGTGGGACATACTACTGACTAATGCACTGTGTGTTTTGTGTGGTGGTGTGTGTGTGTGTGTGGTGTGTGTGTGTGTGTGTGTGTGTGTGTGTGTGGTGTGTGTGTGTGTGTGTGTGTGTGTGTGTGTAGTGTGTGTGTGGTGTAGTGTGTGTGTGTGTGTGTGGTGTGTGGTGTGTGTGTGTGTGTGTGTGTGTGTGTGTGTGTGTTGTGTGTGTGTTGTGTGTGTGTGTGTGTGTGATGTGTGTGTGTGTGTGTGTGTGTGTGTGTGTGTGTGTGTGTGTGTGTGTGTGTGTGTGGTGTGTGTGTGTGTGTGTGTGTGTGTGTGTGTGTGTTGTGTGTGTGTGTGTGTGGTGTGTGTGTGTGTGTGTGTGTGTGTGTGTGTGTTTGGTGTGTGTGTGTGGCTAACAACACAACAGCCCCGATAACTCTAGACTAAGTCCAGATATAACAATAACTAACTGACCAAGCTATTCTGTCTGTCTGTCTGTCTCTCTCTCTCTCTCTCTCTCTCTCTCTCTCTCTCTCAGCTTCTCTCTCTTCCTCCGTCTCTCTCTCTCTCTCTCTCTCACATTGTCTCTCTGTCTCTGTCTGTCTGTAAATCTGTCTGTCTGTCTGTCTGTCTGTATGTATGTATATCTCTCTGTCTCTGTCTCTGTCTGTCTGTCTGTCTCTCTCTCTTTCTCTCTCTGTCTCTATGTCTGTCTTTGTCTGTCTGTCTGTCTGTCTCTGTCAGTCTGGCTGGCTGGCGCTCTCTCTCTCTCTCTCTTCTCTTTCTCTCTCTCTCTCTCTCTCTCTCTCTTCTCTCTCTCTCTCTCTCTCTCCCTATCTCTGTCAGTCTCAGAGAGAGAGAAGATAGAAACAGACAGAGCTGGGAATTCTAGACCAGTTCTAAAAACAGTCAATAATAGACTGGTCTACTTATCTCAATCTCATTGTTCTGTGTCCACGCACAGCCCTCATCCCTCTACCCCCCCCCCCCCCCACATTTACAATCACCTATGGACACCCACACATAGCTGCCTACATCCAATTCGTAAACCAACCTCCCCTCACAGACACAGTAAAAGTTTCGCCAAGAATGGAGCACATAAAATACAGACACACACATAACATGCACATACATTCTCTTTCCTGTCCATCTACCACAGAGCAGAGACCGACGTCATTGCTTGGAAAAGTAATCGAGCTGGCAAAGTAGCAGACTGAAATAATGGCTTAAATTAACAAGCTGGTAAAGAAGCAGACTTAAGTAATTTCTTAAACTAGGAAGCTGGCAAAGTAGCAGACACCACATAATGACTTAAGTCAGCAAGGTGGCAAAGTAACAGACTGAAATAATGACTTAAGTCAGCAAGGTGGCAAAGTAACAGACTGAAATAATGACTTAAGTCAGCAAGCTGGCAAAGTAACAGACTGGAATAATGACTTAAGTCAGCAAGCTGGCAAAGTAGCAGGCTGATATAATTTCTTAAATTAGCAAGCTGGCAAAGTAGTAGTCTAAAATAATGACTTAAATTAGCAAGCTGGCAAAGTAGTAGTCTAAAATAATGACTTAAATTAGCAAGCTGGCAAAGTAGTAGTCTAAAATAATGACTTAAATTAGCAAGCTGGCAAAGTAGTAGTCTAAAATAATGTCTTAAATTAGCAAGCTGGCAAAGTAGTAGTCTAAAATAATGACTTAAATCAGCAAGCTGGCAAAGTAGTAGTCTAAAATAATGGCTTAAGTCAGCAAGCTGGCAAAGTAGTAGTCTAAAATAATGACTTAAATTAGCAAGCTGGCAAAGTAGTAGTCTAAAATAATGACTTAAATTAGCAAGCTGGCAAAGTAGTAGTCTAAAATAATGACTTAAATTAGCAAGCTGGCAAAGTAGTAGTCTAAAATAATGACTTAAATTAGCAAGCTGGCAAAGTAGTAGTCTAAAATAATGACTTAAATTAGTAAGCTGGCAAAGTAGTAGTCTAAAATAATGACTTAAATTAG
>JAPXFY010000195.1:57500-75000 GCA_030674185.1 Monoplex corrugatus | reverse complement strand
TCATATTTACCTGCATCCACATGCATAAATCGTCAGCATATTGAGCTAAAACTACATGCTTAGATACTTTACTGGGTAAGTCATGCATTAATATCATGAAAAGAAGGGGAGCTATAACGGATCCCTGAGGGATACCCATTTTGAAGAATTCGTTTCGTGGAATATACATTTTCAGTCCTCGTTTGAAATACTCTGTTTTCTAAGAAACACTTAACAGTCAAAAATGTGACCTGTCAGCCCAATACTCTTACATTTAAGTAACAATCGGGAGTGCCACACTTGATCGTATGCTTTCGTTATATCAAAAAATGTAGCTAAAACACATTGACGTCTTGCAAATTGTTGTTTTATATTAGTAGTTAGCTTTGTTAGGATCTCTACTGGTGACCTGCCTTTTCGAAATCCTGCCTGATTTACTGGTATTATTTTATTCTTTTCACAATAGTGCATCAGTCTCTTTAAGATTATTTTCTCCATTAGTTTACATACGTGTGATGTTAATGCAATTGGCCTGTAGTTTTTCAAATCAGTATTACATTTACCTGGTTTTTGTACAGGAACCACTATTGTTTCTTTCCGTGTCATGCTTCTACAGTCGCTGAATACCATCAAAACCAAATTGCCTAAAATATCCGGTTTTTATTATCCACCAATATATGACTCTGTAAATGACGGTGGCCGTATACAAACAGCTATATTAATTCGTGAAGGACTGAACTACTGTGAACGAACATCGCCAGTACCAAAATCTACCTCATTCATTTCATCATGTGCAATCATTATAAAATTTTCCTCATCGTTAGTTGTGAATATGGCCTCTGTATATTTACCAAGAGGCCCAGACTCTGTGAACACTGAATGCCTGACATTTTCTAGATCAAGACGACAAGTGGATAATTGGTGGTGATTTTAATGCACATGCCCCATTTTGGGAAAAGTATTGTACAAACATAACAAGCAACAGGTTGATTGAAAATATTGTAGATTCCAATTTATATTTACTTAACAACGGACACGTAACCCGGATCCCCGATGTAGCAACGCACAGACCCACAGCTATCGACCTCACTTTAATCTCACCATCCCTAGCCCCAAACGCCACGTGGCAAACAGAGGATGACTTGTTGGGATCAGATCACATTCCCATACGTCTTACCCTAAACCATACTACTGAAATAGACGCCATACCACAAGATAGTTTACCCAAGTTTAATCATAAAAACGCAGACTGGGCCAGTTTTAAGGCAATCCTTGAAAAGACAAGAACAGATCTATCTGAAACAATGAACATAAACGACATGTACGCAGTTGTCTGTAACTCACTCTTAAGGGCTGCTAACATTTTAATTCCAAAACTTACAGTGTCGAAAATAGGAAAACATCATGGAAATGTCTGGTGGAATGAGAATCGTCAAAAGGCAGTGAACGAAAAGAAAGAAAAATATAAAATCCATTTAGCACACAGGTCACCTGAAAATCATACAGCGATGAAAAGTGCCAACATTAAGTGTAACAGAATCATAGAGCAAGCCAAAGAACAACACTGGACATCTTTTTGTAAATGTGAAGTAAATGACCACAAAGACATGATAAAGATTTGGGAAAAACTAAAATTAATGAAAAACGGGATCAACTTGCCATCAATTCCAGTAAAGCTAGAAAATAACCCTTTTCCTAGTTCATTAGAAAAAGCAGAAGCTTTTGCAGACGTGTTTGCTGAGGCCTGTCGTGTAGAAGGACTCCCTGTCTCTGATAGAAATTATAGGGAACGAGAAGAAAAGAAAGACGTATATAAGGATCCTGCCTCTGACAATACTCACTACATAAATGCATCATTCACACTTCAAGAATTAAAAGATGCCATTCAGTCAATTCCAAGTAAAAAGACATCAGTTGGACTAGATGCAATTTCCAATGAGATGCTGAAAAATTTACCAGAAAATTTTATAATCTTGCTACATAACATATTTAAAACATGCTGGAATAGAAAGGAAATGCCTAACACGTGTGTGTTCGTTCGTTCTTTGATTTAACGTCTTTTCACTATGAGTGATATTAGACGAAAAAAAAAAAAAAAAAAAAAAAAAAATTTGTGAGATGAGAGATGGGTTGGTTGGTTTTGGGGCATAGAGGAGACATAGTTATAGACATAAGTAGGTGGGAAATAGAAAAATGGAACAATAACTTAACACTAACATTTAACATCAACAATGTGTATGGAAAATTTAACTCTAAAGTACAAACTTACTAAACTTAAAGTAATGCATTAACAGGACTGTGAACCAACGATTCTGAAATTTTAACTGACAAAAATTGATCGGAAGTTACTTCTTTAAAATGAGTTTCAGAATAATTTTCTTGTGTAAACATTTTTGGTAAAAAAGAACGTAGCATTTTGCAGTAAAATAGACAGTGAAACAGTGTGAATTGTTCGCCGCAAATACACGACATTTTTACAGTATTTTGTTTTCAATGCGTTTAGCTGAATACGAAAATGAACAGCAACAATCGTTCTCAAATGATATATGGAAGAAAACTGCAATTTTTTACACACATTTTGAAATGAAAGTTTTATCATTTGTTGTGACACAAACTTTTCATGGAAATGTTCATGAAAACGAATCCATGAGGCTGATTCTAGCAAGTTGCAAGCTTCTTTTACGGAAGTATTAATACGTAATTCTGTAGTATTATCAGAATTGTGTGCACCTTGCTTAGCTGCTCTGTCAACTACTTCGTTGCCGTGAAGACCAACGTGAGAAGGCACCCAGCATAAACTGAGATATGTACCTTTTATCCTTAAACGATGTATAAGATGATTTGCCTCAGTAATTATATCATGTCTTGTGTCTGTATCAAAAGACTGCAAGGCATATAATACAGATTTTGAATCAACAAAGAGAACTACTTTGAAAAATACATGTGTAAGGTTTACTAGATAATGCAACGCTTGTAAAATAGCGACTAATTCCGCTGTAAAGATAGATATATTTGCCCCAATGAAAAATGACTTTATTATTTTATATTTTGGGACATAAAATGCTGCTCCAGCACATTTATTTTCTAAGACTGATCCATCGGTAAAAATATGGAGGTGGGTACGGTATTTTTCATCGATGTGTTCTCTTGCTCTGCATATCGAAATGTTAACGTTTTCATATTTCTTAGCATCTGTATAATCAATATCAAAAGTAGCTTTTAGCATTTCCCATGTAGGGATGGTCGTTGTGGATGGTGTTTCAGCTATTTCATCCAGATTTATGTTAGACTGTTTGACCAGGTCAGATACGTAAGTTGCAACAGTCATTTGTGATGAAATGTTCTTTGCTCGTTTCGGAAAGTCAACATCTGACCTGATTTTTACTTCCTTACTCACAAAATTGTCCGTTTGTGAAGAAGTTCTAACGGCAAACTTTGCTGTCGCTAACTCACGATAGTTGTTCAGAGGCAGAATTCCAGCAACTTTGTACGTTTCCAGGCAAGAAGCATGGACTGGTACACCTAGTGCAATTTTAAGACTTTTGCAGTCTAAGCTTTGAATCTTCTTTAGTAAATATTTTGGTGCACTGAAGAACACTTCTTGTGCATAGGATAATTTAGATCTTACAAGTGCTGTTGACAGATGAAGTAGTATGTTTGTATCCATTCCCCAGGGTAATCTGCTTATTATCTTTAGAAAATTTAAGGCTTTCCTTGCTTTTGTTAAAATATAATCAAAATGGACATTCCAGGTTAATTTCGATGTTATAAAGATTCCCAGAAATTTTACAACCTGCTTGTAATGTAGCACTTCACCATGCAGTTTGAAAGTAGGCAAGTGACTTAAAGTACCACCAGGATTAAATAGCATCATGTTAGTTTTTTCCGCTGATAACGACAGTCCATTTTCTAACATGTAGTTTCCAAGATTATCAAGATCAGACTGATACAACTTCCTGATGTAATTCTGTGCTCTCTGTGGAGTTGTCTTTTTTAAAGTAATATTCATCCAAATATATATATCATCAGCGTACTGTACCAAAACAACACGATTTGAGAGTGCATTAGGAAGATCCTGTATAAGGATATTAAATAAAATAGGTGCTATCACTGAACCTTGAGGGATTCCCATATCAAGACGTCGCGAAGTAGAATAACTTGTTCCCACTCTTGCTTGAATTGTTCTATTGGCTAAATAGGACTTAATATAATTATACATATTGCCAGATAAACCAATAGATTTCAGCTTGTACAATAAACGTGTATGCCAAACTTGATCATACGCTTTTTTCACATCAAAAAAAGTTGCCAAAAGACTTTTTCTGCGGGCAAACTGTTGTTTTATCTGAGTTGTAAGTTTAACCAGGTGCTCAACTGTGGATCCCCCTTTTCTGAAACCTGCTTGGTTTACTGGAATAACGTTATTTTTATCACAGTAATGTACAAGTCTGTTTAATACCAATCTTTCCATTAGTTTGCTCGTATGGGACGTCAAAGCAATAGGTCTGTAACTGTTTTCGTTGTTTTTAGGCTTTCCTGCTTTTAATATAGGTATAACAATAGACTTTTGCCATACCTGTGGTACAGTTCCACTCACCCAGCATTTCTGAAAAATTTTGTGTAAGAAAGTAACATAGTTTTCTGGAAGATGCTTAATCATTTCAGTTGAAACTGCATCGACACCTACCGAACTCCTTTTGTTGTGTAGAGACAAGATTGAGTTTTTTAGCTCTTCTAAGGTGATTGGAGCATTAAACCAGCGATCATTCTGAGGTATTGGATCAGTGTAGATAAGGTTGTTAACTGCCATTTCTCTGTAGTGTTTGCAGGTAGGAGACAACCATTTACTTTACTACGTGTGTGTGTGTATGTATGTGTGTGTGTGTGTGTGTATGTGTGTGTGTATGTATGTGTGTGTGTGTGTGTGTGTGTGTGTGTGTATGTGTGTGTGTTGTGTGTGTGTGTGTGTGCGCGCGCGCGCGTGCGTGTGTGTGCTAGAAGTGGGCTGGGGCATAAGTAATCATTTCCATCTTGCTTTGTCCCAAATGACAAATTATTGTCAAAGGTGGTGTTACAGAAAATACACAGCATTTCACAGCAGTGCCAGAACACCGGGATTTCTTTGAGAGAAACAGGTGCACAACATGGGAAGCAAAACAAAAGAAAACCCTAGCAAATAAAAGACAGGACAGACAATTGTGAATCAACATCTAAAAATCGAAAATGATAATCGCGACAGAATACAAAACCAAAATCGCAGTGGAGAACATACTGAAACGAATTCCAGCTGTCAACAAATCAAAATGAATCTGCAGCAGAGAACAAACCAAACTGATTTAAGTAAACATAACGAAGTGAAATCACGGTGGGGAAAAAATGGAAATCACATGGAAAAGAGATCATATCAAATAAAAACGATAAACACTGATCTGTAATGAAGCTGTGGATTGGAACCCACAAAATACGATGGGAAGTGTTTATCTGGTATTGAATCAACACTCACGAGGGCAAGATGAAAAGAAACTCAATGAGATGAGTACCTGGGGGGGCCAAACAGACAGCCATCAAGACCTGACCAATGGAGACAATGAGATGAGTACCTGGGAGGCCAAACAGACAGCCATCAAGACCTGACCAATAGAGACAATGAGATGAGTACCTGGGGGGCCAAACAGACAGCCATCAAGACCTGACCAATGGAGACAATGAGATGAGTACCTGGGAGGCCAAACAGACAGCCATCAAGACCTGACCAATAGAGACAATGAGATGAGTACCTGGGAGGCCAAACAGACAGCCATCAAGACCTGACCAATGGAGACAATGAGATGAGTACCTGGGGGGCCAAACACACAGCCATCAAGACCTGACCAATGGAGACAATGAGATGAGTACCTGGGGGGCCAAACACACAGCCATCAAGACCTGACCAATGGAGACAATGAGATGAGTACCTGGGGGGCCAAACACACAGCCATCAAGAACTGACCAATGGAGACCACGATTTACCGCCATATTGTGTGGCTCCCTTGACGCTGAACCTACCGTTGCCCAGAAACCTCTAATGAAAATGGATGTGCGATAATGCTAAATCAGTCTCCACAGACCTCGCTATGACATTCAGCGCCATTATGCCCTCCACCACACATCGTTCATGCCATCGGCATCCGTGGTTGTCTACGTCATTTCCGTCATTTGTGGCATACGTGTTTGTCTACGTCATCTCCGTCATTTGTGGCATACGTGTTTGTCTACGTCATCTCCGTCTTTGTGGCATACGTGTTTGTCTACGTCATCTCCCGTCATTTGTGGCATACGTGTTTGTCTACGTCATCTCCCGTCATTTGTGGCATACTGTTTGTCTACGTCATCTCCGTCATTTGTGGCATACGTGTTTGTCTACGTCTTCTCCGTCATTTGTGACATATGTGTTTGTCTACGTCATCTCCGTCATTTATGGCATACTGTTTGTCTACGTCATTTCCGTCATTTGTGGCATACTGTTTGTCTACGTCATCTCCGTCATTTGTGGCATACTGTTTGTCTACGTCATCTCCGTCATTTGTGGCATACTGTTTGTCTACGTCATCTCCGTCATTTGTGGCATACTGTTTGTCTACGTCATCTCTGTCATTTGTGGCATACTGTTTGTCTACGTCATTTCCGTCATTTGTGGCATACTGTTTGTCTACGTCATCTCTGTCATTTGTGGTATACTGTTTATCTACGTCATCTCCGTCATTTGTGGCATACTGTTTGTCTACGTCATCTCCGTCATTTGTGACATACTGTTTGTCTACGTCATCTCCGTCATTTGTGGTATACTGTTCGTCTACGTCATCTCCGTCATTTGTGACATACGTGTTTGTCTACGTCATCTCCGTCATTTGTGGTATACTGTTCGTCTACGTCATCTCCGTCATTTGTGACATACTGTTTGTCTACGTCATCTCCGTCATTTGTGATATACTGTTCGTCTACGTCATCTCCGTCATTTGTGACATACTGTTTGTCTACGTCATCTCCGTCATTTGTGACATATTGTTTGTCTACGTCATCTCCGTCATTTGTGACATACTGTTTGTCTACGTCATCTCCGTCATTTGTGTCATACTGATTGTCTACGTCATCTCTGTCATTTGTGGCATACTGATTGTCTACGTCATCTCTGTCATTTGTGGCATACTGATTGTCTACGTCATCTCTGTCATTTGTGGCATACTGATTGTCTACGTCATCTCTGTCATTTGTGGCATACTGATTGTCTACGTCATCTCTGTCATTTGTGGCATACTGATTGTCTACGTCATCTCTGTCATTTGTGGCATACTGATTGTCTACGTCATCTCTGTCATTTGTGGCATACTGATTGTCTACGTCATCTCTGTCATTTGTGGCATACTGATTGTCTACGTCATCTCTGTCATTTGTGGCATACTGATTGTCTACGTCATCTCTGTCATTTGTGGCATACTGATTGTCTACGTCATCTCTGTCATTTGTGGCATACTGATTGTCTACGTCATCTCCGTCATTTGTGGCATACTGATTGTCTACGTCATCTCTGTCATTTGTGGCATACTGATTGTCTGTTTGTCTCAGTTATCTCTGTCATGGCTACGACAGTTGTGTCCATGGTAGGCTATTAATTAATTATTAATTAATTACAATATTTATATAGCGCAAAATCTTGATAAAATCAAATCTAAGCGCTGAAACACACACACACGCACGCACGCACACACACGCACGCACGCACGCACACACACCGCACCCACGCACACACACACACACACACACACACACACACACACACACACACACACACACACACACACACACACACACACACACGGCTATAAATGGGGAGAAAGAATAAAAACAATGGAAAATTATAGAGAGCATATTATATACAATTATATATTGCAATGTGATTCCCCTCCGAGCGGAGACAGGCTGCAGAGGGGATTGAGTGAGGTCAGGATTTTATGCAGAGGAGAAAAGGTGAGTTTTGAGAGCGGACTTGAAGGAGACAAAAGTAGGTTGCTGACGGACTGAGAGAGGACTTATGGCTACAACAGTTGTGTCCATGGTAGGCTATCATACTTATGGCTACAACAGTTATGTCCATGGTAGGCTATCATACTTATGGCTACGACAGTTATGTCCATGGTAGGCTATCATACTTATGGCTACAACAGTTATGTCCATGGTAGGCTATCATACTTATGGCTACAACAGTTATGTCCATGGTAGGCTATCATACTTATGGCTACGACAGTTGTGTCCATGGTAGGCTATCATACTTATGGCTACAACAGTTATGTCCATGGTAGGCTATCATACTTATGGCTACAACAGTTATGTCCATGGTAGGCTATCATACTTATGGCTACAACAGTGGTGTCCATGGTAGGCTATCATACTTATGGCTACAACAGTTATGTCCATGGTAGGCTATCATACTTATGGCTACAACAGTTATGTCCATGGTAGGCTATCATACTTATGGCTACAACAGTTATGTCCATGGTAGGCTACCATACTTATGGCTACAACAGTTATGTCCATGGTAGGCTATCATACTTATGGCTACAACAGTTATGTCCATGGTAGGCTATCATACTTATGGCTACAACAGTTATGTCCATGGTAGGCTATCATACTTATGGCTACAACAGTTATGTCCATGGTAGGCTATCATACTTATGACTACAACAGTTATGTCCATTGTAGGCTATCATACTTATGGCTACAACAGTTATGTCCATGGTAGGCTATCATACTTATGGCTACAACAGTTATGTCCATGGTAGGCTATCATACTTATGGCTACAACAGTTATGTCCATGGTAGGCTATCATACTTATGGCTACAACAGTTATGTCCATGGTAGGCTATCATACTTATGGCTACAACAGTTGTGTCCATGGTAGGCTATCATACTTATGGCTACAACAGTTATGTCCATGGTAGGCTATCATACTTATGGCTACAACAGTTATGTCCATGGTAGGCTACCATACTTATGGCTACAACAGTTATGTCCATGGTAGGCTATCATACTTATGGCTACAACAGTGGTGTCCATGGTAGGCTATCATACTTATGGCTACAACAGTGGTGTCCATGGTAGGCTATCATACTTATGGCTACAACAGTTGTGTCCATGGTAGGCTACCATACTTATGGCTACAACAGTGGTGTCCATGGTAGGCTATCATACTTATGGCTACAACAGTTGTGTCCATGGTAGGCTACCATACTTATGGCTACAACAGTGGTGTCCATGGTAGGCTATCATACTTATGGCTACAACAGTGGTGTCCATGGTAGGCTATCATACTTATGGCTACGACAGTGGTGTCCATGGTAGGCTATCATACTTATGGCTACAACAGTGGTGTCCATGGTAGGCTACCATACTTATGGCTACAACAGTGGTGTCCATGGTAGGCTATCATACTTATGGCTACAACAGTGGTGTCCATGGTAGGCTATCATACTTATGGCTACAACAGTGGTGTCCATGGTAGGCTATCATACTTATGGCTACGACAGTTGTGTCCATGGTAGGCTACCATACTTATGACTACGACAATGGTGTCCATGGTAGGCTACCATACTTATGGCTACGACAGTGGTGTCCATGGTAGGCTATCATACTTATGGCTACGACAGTTGTGTCCATGGTAGGCTACCATACTTATGGCTACAACAGTTATGTCCATGGTAGGCTACCATACTTATGGCTACGACAGTTGTGTCCATGGTAGGCTACCATACTTATGGCTACAACAGTTATGTCCATGGTAGGCTACCATACTTATGGCTACGACAGTTGTGTCCATGGTAGGCTATCATACTTATGGCTACAACAGTTATGTCCATGGTAGGCTATCATACTTATGGCTACAACAGTTGTGTCCATGGTAGGCTATCATACTTATGGCTATGACAGTTGTGTCTATGGTAGGCTACCATACTTATGGCTACAACAGTTGTGTCTATGGTAGGCTACTGTACCTAAACTGTACAACATACTACTCGGTACTCCTTTGTAACCATACCTTCACGTCTCTGGCTCACCTGAAAACGATAACCAGATAGACGCGTCTCTTTTCTCAGAACTACTGTGCCAGTCTTCTCTCCCCTGATGCTTTACCTTGCCCATCCATGGATACAGTCAGGCGTCCATTCCTATCTGGGTGGACTAAAGCTTTCAGACAAGTTTATCACGAGAAAGATTCAAACCTAGGCAGTCAGTTTAAATGTGAGGAGCTTTAGCTCTTCGCCAACAGGATTGTCACACAGTATCAACTTAGTGTCGTGCTATTGTTCCATAAAACTCTACTATAACTATAGTTGTATTCTGTTGATTGCTCGTTCCCAGTTTATGCCCTTTGCTTCCAATGTCTGGATCAGGACGAATATGATTATGTCATCAAGGGGTCACTGAATGTTTCCTCTACGGCCGACCTCATCCTGTTGAATTGATATAAAGCAGTATGGCTAGTACCGTTACACATGCTCCAGGGAAACAGTCATACATGACGTTCTGTCAACTTTGGTATTTCTCGGTCAAGGCCAAATGTCGATCATTTTAGCCATCTTTCCATCTAGTTACTGTGTAACACGATTTTCTAAAGGTGAGACAGAAAAACACAGAGCATGGTGTTGTGATGTTGTGATGTGGGCTGGTCATCTATCCAACATATACACTGTCGTTTTGATTGAAATCAGAAAGGGGTGTTTCAGAAAACATGTTAGTTAGCTACGAATAGAAATATCAGAACAACGAAATCCATTTGGCTGAAACAAACAGACAACAAACTAGGAAACAGATTTTTGAAACATATAATTTGTTTCATAAGACCAGAGAGAGAACTGTGAATCGACAATCAACAACAGCAGCAACAACAAAAACTAACAAGTCGTAGTAGACAACAGAATCAAAATCACGCTGGTGTAGCACAAAATAAACGAAATACTAACTCAGAACACACAGATATGAAACCGCAGTGGAGAATAAACCAAACCGATTTACAACACAAGACATACTCTGATGACCAGTTAGCCTTCCTGCCTTCCTGAAATCTTAGTAAGAAAAAATAAGTGAATATGAATATGAATTTGAAGCGAGAGAGAGGGGATGGGCGCCACCCTAAAGGTGCTGACCCCGGGAAAAGTTGAGGTCTCTGCCACCTCACTCCCTAACGACCCCAGGGTTACGGAACTATCTAATTAGGACCTCAGGACCTGACTAACTCATGGGTTTATGTGCAGGCTTAAGGCTCGTGCCGAGATCATTCTGGATCTTCTCCATCACAAGGCACCTGTGATGTTAGTGCATATGGAATTCATTCTGACGCGGAGACGTCATCTTGAGAAACTGAAACTGAAAACCGTTATGATTTCACAGTGGAACACAAACCGAAATGAAGTAGCAGTGAAAAAACAAATCCAAACGAACATGATAAACACTTAATGTTATAGAGGGCTGTGGAAGGTAGGGTTCGGAAACATCTGACACCAAGCACCAACGAGAAGTTCTGTTTATCAGGTTACAGGTTAAATACACACAGAGGGTAGGCCCACTATTAAAAATGCCACGACTGAACTACGCAGGGATTGAAAAGGCCGATAACAATGATGAACGACCCTGAGAGTGGACGTGTGCTGGTGCTAAATCAGAATCGATAGGATTAAACGATATGAGACTCAAAGCCACCATGTGCTGATAATAGATCGTTACAGTCACACGACAGGAGACTCAAAGCCACCATGTGCTGATACTAGATCGTTACAGTTACACGATAGGAGACTCAAAGCCATCATGTGCTGATACTAGATCGTTACAGTTACACGACATGAGACTCAAAGCCATCATGTGCTGATACTAGATCGTTACAGTTACACGATAGGAGACTCAAAGCCATCATGTGCTGATACTAGATCGTTACAGTTACACGATAGGAGACTCAAAGCCATCATGTGCTGATACTAGATCGTTACAATTACACGACAGGAGACTCAAAGCCATCATGTGCTGATACTAGATCGTTACAGTTACACGACATGAGACTCAAAGCCATCATGTGCTGATACTAGATCGTTACAGTTACACGATAGGAGACTCAAAGCCATCATGTGCTGATACTAGATCGTTACAGTTACACGACATGAGACTCAAAGCCGTCATGTGCTGATACTAGATCGTTACAGTTACACGATAGGAGACTCAAAGCCGTCATGTGCTGATACTAGATCGTTACAGTTACACGATAGGAGACTCAAAGCCATCATGTGCTGATACTAGATCGTTACAGTTACACGACAGGAGGCTCAAAGCCATCATGTGCTGATACTAGATCGTTACAGTTACACGACATGAGACTCAAAGCCATCATTCCATCCAGGGTCCTGGTTTCCGGCACCGAGTTTTTGACTAAGTAATCTCAATGCCTGGTGGTCGGTTTTCTCCACAAGTATTGTGCATTCTGCAGTCTCCAGTCACGTTCATGTACTTCTTATTTATTTATTTATTTATTATTCATTTATCTGTTTATCGTTTATTTATTCATTCTTTTATTCAAAATGGAAATATCAAATTAAGTAAATTATCAAACCCTGAAAATCTCACAGGAACTTGTCAAAAATGAAGCCCAAAATAACAGATTTGTTGTGTCGAAGTTTATTGTTAGCTGTGTGGAGGCTGTTATATTCCTACAGCTGATGGTCTGAACTGTTTTATGAATGAGAAAATAATTCCTGTGAACATTATGCAACCAGTCAGGAGACATCTGTGATTTGGTCAGTCAGGTCACAAAGTCTGATGTATATCTGTCACTGGACAGTCTGAACATTCATGCTGAGTATTTTCTAATGCATCACGTGATTTTTCTTCAGCGAGCCAGCTAGCGAGCAAGCGACAGAGAGACAGACAGACAGAGACAGAGACAAACAGACAGATACACAGATAGACAGACAATTAGGCAGAGACTGACACAGATACAGAGGCAAGCAGGTAGGCAGGCAAACAGAATAGAGAGAGAGAGAGAGATAGAAAGAGACAGACAGACAAAGACAGACAGAGACAGACAGAGTGATGATGACACATGTCTAAAAACAAAAGTTTAAGTGTACGTTTGTGTGTGTTTGTGTGTGTGCCAGTGAGAGAGAGAGAAAGAATGAGACAGAGAAACAAAGACAAAGACAGAGACAGACAGAGACACCGAGAGAGGGGGGGGGGGGGGAGGACTCCTACCAATAACATGTGTTGGTTTAAGTGTACGAATGTCAGTGTCTACTTCAATAAGGAAGACCACATTGACCTACAGGGGGGTCACTTGACCTTGGCACATTTATAGCCTTTAGTGTGCTCTGGACGTTTCAGCTCTCATGCTGTCAATAAAATCCTCAACAGTTGGCCTCCTGTGTTGTGTTCAATAAAACAAGTTGTGTAGGACTAAATCAAAGTGATTCCACAGACGTCTTCATGTTTCGTTTGCCCTGGTTGTAAATGTATTACTTGGCTGGTTGTTTGTTGTCCATGGAAATGGTGGTCCTAGTATTCTCCAAGTATTTCACCACCAAAATACAAACTCTTTGTGACAAGCTTGACAGGACACCCTGTCAACCATGCCCACCTGACCCTTCCTTCCCTGGCACACCTCTTACTACTTTTACCCCAGTCTCACAAGAAGAAATTCTCAACATAATCAGACCCATGTCGTTCAAAACCTGCGAACTGGATCCTCTTCCAGGTTCTCTCTATTCCGACTGTCTCCCTACTCTCCTCCCATTCATCACTGACATCATCAACACTTCTCTTCAAACTGGAACTGTCCCGGATCCTTTCAAGTCTGCTATCGTTCACCCTCTCCTCAGGAAATACAGTTTAGCCCCAAATGAACTGAAAAACTACCGGCCTATTTCTAATCTCTCTTTCTTGTCAAAACTCCTTGAAAAAGTTGTCCTCAACCAGCTGAACTCTCACCTGTCTGCCAACAATCTCCTCAATCCTTTCCAGTCAGCCTACCATCAGTGCCACAGCGCTGAAACTGCCTTGCTACACATTCTCAACAATCTCCTCCTTGCAACTGATACTGGCAAAGTCTCTCTCCTCACACTCCTTGATCTGTCTGCAGCCTTTGATACCATTCATCATGGTATTCTCCTTTTTACTAGACTCAATCATACTTTTGGCATCTCTGACATTGCTCTCTCTTGGTTCACTTCATATCTATCAAACAGAAAACAAACTGTTCTCATCAATGGCACTTACTCTCAACCTGCATACCTGACCTGTGGTGTTCCACAAGGATCTGTCCCTGGCCCTGTTCTTTTCACTCTTTACACCTCCCCCCTATCCACCATCATCAACTTCCACTCTATAAAACACTTCTATGCTGATGACACCCAACTTCAAGACAATGACTCACCTGACAATGTACAGCGCCTCTTGACTCGCACCACTGAGTGTTACTCGGACATTAAGAACTAGATGACATACAATAAACTTCAGCTTAACGACGACAAGACAGAAGCTATCCTCATTGTCACCTGTCAGAAACTTTCTCAACTGCCTCCTCTTTCTCTCCCATTATGTAACACATCAGTCCCAATTTCTGATTCAGCTAAGAACCTTGGTGTCTGCATTGACTCTACCCTCTCCATGAACAACTTTGTTTCTCAAACTGCCAGATCTTGCTACTATCACTTCCATCGTATAAGCCTGATCAGGAAGTATCTTTCTGTGGAAACAACTGCAAAACTCGTTCTCTCCTTCATAATGTCTCGCATTGACTATTGCAATTCACTCCTGTCTGGTCTTCCTGCCGCCACCATTCACATCCTACAGCGCATTCAAAACAATGCTGCACGCCTTGCACTCAAAAAGAAAAAAGCTGACCACATATCTCCTCTCCTGGCACAACTTCACTGGCTCCCTGTATCAAAGCGCATACAGTAAAAAGTTGACACCATGTGCTACAAAAGCCTCAATAACGCAGCCCCCGATTACCTGTCAAGCCTACTTGAGATCTATCTTCCCTCACGTACCCTCCGCTCTGCCTCCGATCCTCTGACTTTTCGCTTTCCACGCACTAAGCTCAATACCTATGGTCCACGAGCCTTCTCTGTTTCTGGTCCACTCTCCTGGAACAAACTTCCTCTCTCAGTCCGTCAGCAACCTACTTTTGTCTCCTTCAAGTCCGCTCTCAAAACTCATCTTTTCTCCTCTGCATAAAATCCTGACCTCACTCAACCCCCATTGCAGCCTGTCTCTACTCGGTGTGGAATCACATTGTAATATATATTTGTGTAAAATATGTTTTCTATAATTTTCCATTGCTTTTCTTCTTTTTCTCCATTTATAGCCATGTGCGCGCGCGCGCGCGCGCGCGTGTGTGTGTGTGTGTGTGTGCATGCGTGCATATGTGTATGTTCAGCGCTTAGATTTGATTTCTATCAAGATTTTGCGCTATATAAATATTGTAATTATTATTATTATTATTACTTCATAACACAGTTTTCTTCACTCATGCTACCTGTGGAAAGGACACCACAGGGATCATCAATAATTAAGTCACTGTGAGACTCGAGGCCTCCACAGGGGTTTTTTATCATCGCACTCAGGGAGATAACCTCTGTGTTCACCGTCTCCCCCCTCCCCATTTTCTACGCTAACTTAACCCTTTGACTCCTTCACCCTATCCACCGACAGGAAGCTGGTGGACAGGGTGATGGAGTCCAATGGGTAAGTTTTTGCTTGGTTAGCCTGGTTGGCAATGCAGGATGCTGGTGGACAGGGTGAGGGAGTCCAATAGGTAAGTTTTTGCTTTGCTAGCCTGGTTGCTGTGCAGGATGCTGGTGGACAGGGTGAGGGAGTCCAATAGGTAAGTTTTTGCTTTGCTAGCATGGTTGGCTGTGCAGGATGCTGGTGGACAGGGTGAGGGAGTCCAATAGGTAAGTTTTTGCTTTGCTAGCATGGTTGGCTGTGCAGGATGCTGGTGGACAGGGTGAGGGAGTCCAATAGGTAAGTTTTTGCTTTGCTAGCATGGTTGGCTGTGCAGGATGCTGGTGGACAGGGTGAGGGAGTCCAATAGGTAAGTTTTTGCTTTGCTAGCATGGTTGGCTGTGCAGGATGCTGGTGGACAGGGTGAGGGAGTCCAATAGGTAAGTTTTTGCTTTGCTAGCATGGTTGGCTGTGCAGGATGCTGGTGGACAGGGTGAGGGAGTCAAATAGGTAAGTTTTTGCTTTGCTAGCATGGTTGGCTGTGCGGGATGCTGGTGGACAGGGTGAGGGAGTCAAATAGGTAAGTTTTTGCTTTGCTAGCATGGTTGGCTGTGCAGGATGCTGGTGGACAGGGTGAGGGAGTCCAATGGGTTAATAGACACAGAGGCTGGCACAGTTTTTACAGCGCGATGATAATGTCGATGATGATGATGTCGATGATGATGATAATCATGATGCTATGGAATTCCGTCTGGGATAGAGACTGCGTGACAGGGCGGTACTCTACAGGGTTTAACAATAATTAAGTCTCTGTAAGACCCACCAGACACACATGACTACATTTCCACAGACTCTTCCTGATGGAGTTCACTGATGTCAGTTCAGCCCTGTGTGTTTAGGACACCTGTGTGTTTAGGACACCTGTGTGTTTAGGACACCTGACTGTTTAGGACACCTCTTTGGGACAAATGAGTGTTTAGGACACCTGAGTGTTTAGGACACCTGTGTGTTTAGGACACCTATGTTGGGACACCTGTGTGTTTAGGACACCTATGTTGGGACACCTGTGTGTTTAGGACACCTGAGTGTTTAGGACACCTGAGTGTTTAAGACACCTGTGTGTTTAGGACACCTGAGTGTTTAAGACACCTGTGTGTTTAGGACACCTGAGTGTTTAAGACACCTGTGTGTTTAGGACACCTGAGTGTTTAAGACACCTGTGTGTTTAGGACACATGAGTGTTTAAGACACCTGTGTGTTTAGGACACCTGAGTGTTTAAGACACCTGTGTGTTTAGGACACATGAGTGTTTAAGACACCTGTGTGTTTAGGACACCTGAGTGTTTAGGACACCTGTGTGTTTAGGACACATGAGTGTTTAAGACACCTGTGTGTTTAGGACACCTGTGTGTTTAGGACACTGAGTGTTTAAGACACCTGTGTGTTTAGGACACATGAGTGTTTAAGACACCTGAGTGTTTAGGACACTGTGTGTTTAGGACACCTGAGTGTTTAAGACACCTGTGTGTTTAGGACACCTGAGTGTTTAGGACACCTGTGTGTTTAGGACACCTGGTGTTTAGGACACCTGAGTGTTTAGGACACCTGTGTGTTTAGGACACATGAGTGTTTAAGACACCTGTGTGTTTAGGACACCTGTGTGTTTAGGACAATGGTGTTTAAGACACCTGTGTGTTTAGGACACATGAGTGTTTAGACACCTGAGTGTTTAGGACCCTGAGTGTTTAGGACACCTGTGTGTTTAGGACACCTGTGTGTTTA
>JAPXFY010000195.1:32500-37500 GCA_030674185.1 Monoplex corrugatus | reverse complement strand
GAAAAGACAGGCAACATTTATAGGCCATTTTATGAGGAAAGGGGATTTGGAGCACCTGGTCACAACGGGAAAGCTGGAGGGAAAGAGAGCACCAGGTAGACCAAGTGAGAAAATGCTAGACGGACTTGCGGAGTGGCTGGGGACGAGGAGGGTGGGGGAGATGCTAGGGGCAACAAGAGATAGAGACAGATGGAAGTCGATGATCGCCAACGCCATGCGCAGGGCACCTGATGATGATGATGATGATGATGATGATGATGATGACATGCTGACGCCACAGATTCCATGGGATGGAGAAGATCCACAATGATGGTGGGATAAGTTCTACACAACACATAAGCCCTACACGTGGTCAGATGTTGAATCCTACCTGGTGTATGGCTTGTGTCTGTCCTTGTGTCATGCTGTCAGGTCGTGGAGTCCTACCTGGTGTATGGCTTGTGTCTGTCCTTGTGTCATGCTGTCAGGTCGTGGAGTCCTACCTGGTGTATGGCTTGTGTCTGTCCTTGTGTCATGCTGTCAGGTCGTGGAGTCCTACCTGGTGTGTGGCTTGTGTCTGTCCTTGTGTCATGCTGTCAGGTCGTGGAGTCCTACCTGGTGTGTGGCTTGTGTCTGTCCTTGTGTCATGCTGTCAGGTCGTGGAGTCCTACCTGGTGTGTGGCTTGTGTCTGTCCTTGTGTCATGCTGTCAGGTCGTGGAGTCCTACCTGGTGTGTGGCTTGTGTCTGTCCTTGTGTCATGCTGTCAGGTCGTGGAGTCCTACCTGGTGTGTGGCTTGTGTCTGTCCTTGTGTCATGCTGTCAGGTCGTGGAGTCCTACCTGGTGTGTGGCTTGTGTCTGTCCTTGTGTCATGCTGTCAGGTCGTGGAGTCCTACCTGGTGTGTGGCTTGTGTCTGTCCTTGTGTCATGCTGTCAGGTCGTGGAGTCCTACCTGGTGTGTGGCTTGTGTCTGTCCTTGTGTCATGCTGTCAGGTTGTGGAGTCCTACCTGGTGTGTGGCTTGTGTCTGTCCTTGTGTCATGCTGTCAGGTGTTGAGTCCTACCTGGTGTGTGGCTTGTGTCTGTCCTTGTGTCATGCTGTCAGCTGTTGGAGTCCTACCTGGTGTGTGTGGCTTGTGTCTGTCCTTGTGTCATGCTGTCAGCTGTTGGAGTCCTACCTGGTGTGTGGCTTGTGTCTGTCCTTGTGTCATGCTGTCAGGTCGTGGAGTCCTACCTGGTGTGTGGCTTGTGTCTATCCTTGTGTCATGCTGTCACCGAAACAACGGAGATCATATCGCAATGATAACATATGATGACATATACACCTGTACAGTGGGGTTTACTTACTCACTCACTCACTTACTTGCTTGCTTACCTGCTTGCCTACGTACTTGCTTACTTACTTACTTACTTACTTACCTATCTATGATTAAGAAAATATTGTCTTCAACTAGTTGATAAACGGCTGACCATTTGGGCGTTGACTAGGGGGGGGGGGGGGGGGGGGGGGCGTCTGCCATGTGAGACGAGTTTATACAGAATAGCTAGTTGGGTTGTGATTCAGACCTTTAATTGATTATTTATTTACTTTATCTATATGTTCCTTTTTTGAAGGTAAGATACACACATACACATGCCATTTACATGTAACCAAGATTATTCCAGTAAAAGACTGATAAAATACCAATATAAAACACAGACTTGGTAAAACATAGTCTAGGTAGGGCCTCAGGACCTGGCCAGCTCATGAGTTCATGTGCAGGCTTAAGGCATGTGCCACGGTCACCATACACGTAGCACCTGTAACGTTAGTGCATATGGAATTCGTTCCGAGCGCGGAGACGAAAGAAGAACAAAAAAAACAAAAAAAAGATAAAAGCAAAAATACCGAACAAGCAAACAAGCTCCCCCAACCCACCCCCACCTCCACCCACCCAAAAAATAAGAAGAAAACAAAACAAAAAATGTGACCTCCCACCACGAAATCAGTCTTAACTCGCAGTCATTTGAACAGCACTAGGAGCTGAAAAGGTGACTGATGGTCTATCTGGGATGTTTTGACTTTTTCTCAAAATTGATTTCTGTAGACTATAATCTATCCCCCACAGACATTTTTTTCTTGAAAAAATATTAATAATCAATTTAAAATGGTATGTTAATGCACTGATAGCAGCAGAAAGAACGCAATTTCTCACCAAAAGTACCTATTTTTGTCTCTTATTATGAACCGTAACCCGTACAGAACCCCCACATGTAATATACTGACAGAAAACTCTTTGGTACACCTTTCAGATAATGACAGCTAAAATTAGAAACAAACCGGGTCAAAGCCACCAAATAAAGAAATTTAAGGAAAATGCGTAGGAGAGCACACAAAAACTTTAGAGGCCGTTTTCTCAAAATGGCCGTCATACAACTTAATGGTTTTTAAACATACATAACTTCTACATTTTTTTGAGTACAAGCTTTATTCAAGTACCAAAATAATCAGCAGAATGTACACTTTCCAGTGATGTGTATATCTCAAAATACCCAAAATGCTAGTTAAGACTGATTTCGTGCTGGCAGGTCACAAATATAAAAACATGGGCACACTTATGTGGATTTAACGTTGATGCCAGTATCCAAGCATTGATATCACAGGACCAAATGTACGTGTAAAAGTGCAGCACATAACATCACTGACTGACTGTGAAGTACACATCAAAGACAGCAATTTACCGCTGAAATCGTCTGCTTGTTGTCTGATGGTCCATACAAGTCGTCTCCCTTTTCTCGGGCATCGTGACGAAGGGACATAAATCCTACCAACAACACAAGGTGACACACCACAAATGGTCTCCCATCAACAGAAGGCGTCCGGCGATTTCACAACAGTGTCGTCAGCTTTCAGCATCAGTTCTCTCCTGGATAAACACTTTACAAATCTCAGCCCATCACACGTACAGACAGTATCGTGCTACACAAATCCCAACACAATCTTCTACTTATCATATATATATATATATATATATATATGAGGGTGTGCCAGAAGGTGCTCGGACAAAAACCACTTCACTTTGTTCAACATTTTCTTTGTCTCTCTGCATTTGTTATGAAAAACATTTGTTTTTTTGTGGAAAGCATAACTCACAGAGATAACAGGCACAATTATCTGAGATAAAAATACCTCAGTTTGCTAATAAATTGAAAAAAAAGAAGTTTTCTTGACTTGAAGCCATGTGTTCGCCTGGGACAGTTTGAAGGGATTAGGATATTCTATAATTTGCTCGTTTCTCTCCAACCTACTGATTATTTCTTATGTGTACTTTTGAAGGAAGTGGAGATCTACGAGATCTATGTACTTTGAATAAAAAATTTGCAATAGTTTTTGTAAAAATGGCTTTGAAATCAATGTATTTCGATCGTTACATATTTTGTCAAATGTTGCCGGTGGAAAAAAAGTTCGTCTGCTACGCTTCCGTAGGCTCCAGTTGACATTCACGTACATGACAGATATAAACCGCACTTTTAGTACGTTATTCGCCCTAACATGACCTATGGATCGTGTTCTGAACCGTTTTCTTTGACCTAGAAAGTCAGATACGTTTTTTTTTGTCAAACGGTAACGATCGAAATTTTCTCAGTCGACACAAAGCAATAGTACGTTTCTGGTTCGGTCCGAAGTTTTCCGGAAGCCATATTGACCCAGAATGCAGTGCGGCCATTGTTTTCAAACATGGAGCATCGTGGGCGAGAAGGTGAGTGTACAAATTTTTTTGTCAGACGAATCGCAATAGTAACGATCGAAACCATGTAACAATCGAATTCCAAAACGATCGCTTTGTGAAAAGTTATTCATGGTAGTGTCTATAAAACTAGAAATGAGTGATACGAACTGAAAATAAGGATCATACTGTCAACAGTGGGTTCGCCCCAATTTCCATGCCAGTCTGGAGAACCACTTTTTAAATTTGACACAGTTGTACGCTGTGTCAATGTAACGGTCGAATGGCGAAGTTTAAGTGTCAACGTAACGATCGAAAGAGAACTACTAGAATTCATTTTCAAATTGAAGAAAATATGAAAAAGATATACGATACTTTTTTTGACTTGTCCGATTTCTACTATTGTAAGGCTCAGATTGTGTTCAACTTTCTTAGCTAGCCGGGTTTTTGGTTTGCACTGTCGAAGGTTACATTGAGACATGTGGACACAGTTGGTAGACCTGGATTTCTTCATTATTATTATTAACTAGCAGGGGTATAATTTCACTGATTCTTTCATAAGTTACATATGACGATGTGATTCCTCTTTAAGTGACAAAAGGATGGTATTAAAAAAATTTGTTTTAGAGTTAAAATCAGGCCAGTTTGCATTTACAGCAGCAGTCATTTGACATTTTATTTTCAAAGTATGTTGTTCTTTTTGTGTAGCATGAAGGGTGTGCAGGAAAAGCAAGTATACAGTTAAGAAAACCATAAAGTATTATTTAAAACCTTTTTCAAAGTTTTGGAATTGTGGCATCTTCTTCCAGGCCTTCGAGTCAGGCCTCCTTTACCGGAGGAAGCTTCGGAGAGGGAGAAGGAAGAGCGCAAGAGGGAACGAAACAAAGTTGCATGCAGACGGTGGAGGGAGGCCATAAAGTCAGATCCAAGGCTTTATGATGAGCAGAGACAAAGAGACAATGAAAGAAACAGGGCAAATCGACAACGGCCAAAAACAGAGGAAGAAAAGGCAAGACAGAGGATGAACCAGACACAGCCTTCATTGATGTTTCTGCGTCTCATCCGGCAGACAACCCTGAGAGGTAATGACAGATTTTTCTCTGTGTAGGTTATGTTCAGAATACTGTATTACTAATAGTGATGACTTGCATTATAGATCAAATGGGGGTATATAAGCCATGTAAAAATGATCTATAAATTAATCAAGACAGTCTGGTTTTAAATTGGATGATCCAATGAAAAGAAAAGTTCTGTATCTGAATCTCTAAAAACAAAAGGAAAGCAGATCGTAACCGCAAATTTGGAGGATAATGTAA
>JAPXFY010000195.1:20000-25000 GCA_030674185.1 Monoplex corrugatus | reverse complement strand
ATTGAGGGTGTTGCTCAAATCTTCAGACCAACACCGCAGGTGTCTCCTTCTTTCGGGCCTGGTTGACGTCACGATGCATTATGAAAGTAAGCACAGAGTACAACCCTGTCATGTTGTCTCCATCTTAGGTGGAACTGTATGGCATCCTGGTCATCATCCTCATTGTCGTCGTCGTCATCATCATCATCATCATCATTGTCGTCATCATCATCATCATCATCATCATCATTGTCGTCATCATCATCATCATCATTGTCGTCATCATCATCGTCGTCATCATCATCGTCGTCATCATCATCATCATTGTCGTCGTCATCATCATCATCATCATCATCATCATCATCGCTTTGTGCCAGCTTCTGTGACCGTTAAGGTGGCGTAGAAATGGGACACCCTGAAATTTTTAATTTGTCCTGTTTTGATGTATGTTGAAAACCCTGGACACTAAGAAAAGACAAAGAAAATAAAACCAATGCAGCAGAGATGTGGCTGTGCTCTGTAGACGACTTCTCACAATCAGATGGACAGACAGAAGAACAAACGATAACGTGTTAAAGGAACTGAATGTCAGGCGCCAGCTGCTGACAGAGATCAACAAAAGAAAGCTGAAATAACGTAGGCCATGCGATCAGAAACACCAAAACAGATCTGATGTCAAAAGTCCTGCAGGGGAAAGTTGAGGCGAGGAGAAGAAATGGACGACCGCACACCTCCTGTTTCAACAACATCGCTGATGTCTGTGGTCTGGGGATCCAGGAGGTCGCCCACAGATGTCTCAACTGTGTGACCTGGAGAAGACTTGTGACGTCGAGCGTGACTCCTACCCGCAGATCCCGGCGATGGAGAGAGGTGAAAGGTGTAGTGAGAAATGAGACAAAAAATGTGAGCGCAAAGAAAATCTCCCGAAGTCCGGTGATCAGTGAATATATAAAATAAATAAATTTCTCAGAAGAAAGTTGAGAGTTCCATGGACAGCAAAGAAAACAAACGAGACAGTCTTGATGGAGGCAGACACAAGTAGATCACTCATAAGGAAAATTAGGAAAAGACAGGCAACATTTATAGGCCATTTTACGAGGAAGGGGGATTTGGAGCACCTGGTCACAACGGGAAAGCTGGAGGGAAAGAGAGCACCAGGTAGACCCAGGGAGAGAATGCTGGACGGACTTGCAGAGTGGCTGGCGATGAGGAGGGCGGGGGAGATGCTAGGGGCAACGAGAGATAGAGATGGTTGGAAGTCCACGGTCGCCAACGCCATGCGGCAGGGCACCTGATGATGATGATGAAATAAATAAATAAATAAATAAATAAATAATAAATAAATAAATAGATAGATAATAAATGAATAGATAAATAATATATAAATAAATGAATAAATGGATAAATCAATAAATAAATAAAAAATCCGCTGGTATATCAAAATGTACATATAAACTGTAACCCACGATCTCAGAACAAATTAGAGAAGTGTGGAGTTTGTTCATGAGCGATTCGTCACACTCGGACAGTTCCATATGCGCTCCTCTCATATCTACTAATATCGTCAGGCAGACTCCTTGAGTCTGTGCCAAAGCCTGTGCATCGGCACGGTCATGAAATAGGGAGGTAGGGTAGAGGAGAAACCAGGAAAGCACTACATGAATACTGTCATGTGCATGGTGATCACGGCACAAGCCTTAAGCCTGCACATAAACCCATGAGCTGGTCATGTGTATGGTGATCACGGCACAAGCCTTAAGCCTGCACATAAACCCATGAGCTGGTCATGTGCATGGTGATCACGGCACAAGCCTTAAGCCTGCACATAAACCCATGAGCTGGTCATGTGCATGGTGATCACGGCACAAGCCTTAAGCCTGCACATAAACCCATGAGCTGGTCATGTGCATGGTGATCACGGCACAAGCCTTAAGCCTGCACATAAACCCATGAGCTGGTCATGTGCATGGTGATCACGGCACAAGCCTTAAGCCTGCACATAAACCCATGAGCTGGTCATGTGTATGGTGATCACGGCACAAGCCTTAAGCCTGCACATAAACCCATGAGCTGGTCATGTGTATGGTGATCACGGCACAAGCCTTAATCCTGCACATAAACCCATGAGCTGGTCATGTGCCTGGTGATCACGGCACAAGCCTTAAGCCTGCACATAAACCCATGAGCTGGTCAGGTCCTGAGGCCCTGTCTAAACTATGTTTTACCTAGTCTATATTTTATACTGGTATTGTATCAGCCCACCACTGGAATGAAAACACTATGCATTGGCAATGTCTTGAAAAACAGTGGGAGAGTGGAAAACCAGACCTATGAAAACACTAATCTGACGCCACCAGAACAATGCCAGCATTAAGACAGGCAGCAAACAGGATGATTGTCATGACTGTCACTAGTTAGAATTGAACTCAAGATATGATATCTGTTACAAGGGCCTGTCAGTCTACGAGTCAAAACATCATTGTGCTTTGTGAATGTGTTGACTATCAACATGTTTGCTGAGTTTGGTGCATGTTGTGAATGTGTTGACTATCAACATGTTTGCTGAGTTTGGTGCTTGTTGTGAATGTGTTGACTATCAACATGTTTGCTGAGTTTGGTGCATGTTGTGAATGTGTTGACTATCAACATGTTTGCTGAGTTTGGTGCATGTTGTGAATGTGTTGACTATCAACATGTTTGCTGAGTTTGGTGCATGTTGTCAATGTGTTGACTATCAACATGTTTGCTGAGTTTGGTGCTTTGTGTATGTGTTGACTATCAACATGTTAGCTGAGTTTGGTGCTTTGTGTATGTGTTGACTATCAACATGTTAGCTGAGTTTGGTGCTTTGTGTATGTGTTGACTATCAACATGTTTGCTGAGTTTGGTGCTTTGTGTATGTGTTGACTATCAACATGTTAGCTGAGTTTGGTGCTTTGTGATGTGTTGACTATCAACATGTTTGCTGAGTTTGGTGCTTTGTGTATGTGTTGACTATCAACATGTTAGCTGAGTTTGGTGCTTTGTGATGTGTTGACTATCAACATGTTTGCTGAGTTTGGTGCATGATGTGAATGTGTTGACTATCAACATGTGTGCTGAGTTTGATGCTTTGTGAATGTGTTGACTATCAACATGTTTGCTGAGTTTGGTGCTTGTTGTTAATGTGTTGACTATCAACATGTTAGCTGAGTTTGGTGCTTTGTGATGTGTTGACTATCAACATGTTTGCTGAGTTTGGTGCATGTTGTGTATGTGTTGACTATCAACATGTTAGCTGAGTTTGGTGTTTTGTGAATGTGTTGACTATCAACATGTTTGCTGAGTTTGGTGCTTTGTGTATGTGTTGACTATCAACATGTTAGCTGAGTTTGGTGCTTTCTGTATGTGTTGACTATCAACATGTTAGCTGAGTTTGGTGCTTTGTGTATGTGTTGACTATCAACATGTTAGCTGAGTTTGGTGCTTTGTGATGTGTTGACTATCAACATGTTTGCTGAGTTTGGTGCTTTGTGTATGTGTTGACTATCAACATGTTAGCTGAGTTTGGTGCTTTGTGATGTGTTGACTATCAACATGTTTGCTGAGTTTGGTGCAAGTTGTGAATGTGTTGACTATCAACATGTGTGCTGAGTTTGATGCTTTGTGAATGTGTTGACTATCAACATGTTTGCTGAGTTTGGTGCTTGTTGTGAATGTGTTGACTATCAACATGTTTGCTGAGTTTGGTGCTTTGTGTATGTGTTGACTATCAACATGTTTGCTGAGTTTGGTGCATGTCGTGAATGTGTTGACTATCAACATGTTTGCTGAGTTTGGTGCATGTCGTGAATGTGTTGACTATCAACATGTTAGCTGAGTTTGGTGCTTTGTGTATGTGTTGACTATCAACATGTTTGCTGAGTTTGTGCATGTTGTGTATGTGTTGACTATCAACATGTTTGCTGAGTTTGGTGCATGTTGTGTATGTGTTGACTATCAACATGTTTGCTGAGTTTGGTGCTTGTTGTGAATGTGTTGACTATCAACATGTTTGCTGAGTTTGGTGCATGTTGTCAATGTGTTGACTATCAACATGTTTGCTGAGTTTGGTGCATGTTGTGAATGTGTTGACTATCAACATGTTTGCTGAGTTTGGTGCTTTGTGTATGTGTTGACTATCAACATGTTAGCTGAGTTTGGTGCTTTGTGTATGTGTTGACTATCAACATGTTTGCTGAGTTTGGTGCTTTGTGAATGTATTGACTATCAATGTGTGCTGAGTTTGGTGCTTTGTGTATGTGTTGACTATCAACATGTTAGCTGAGTTTGGTGCTTTGTGTATGTGTTGATTATCAACATGTTTGCTGAGTTTGGTGCTTTGTGTATGTGTTGACTATCAATGTGTGCTGAGTTTGGTGCTTTGTGTATGTGTTGACTATCAACATGTTTGTTGAGTTTGGTGCTTTGTGTATGTGTTGACTATCAACATGTTAGCTGAGTTTGGTGCTTTGTGATGTGTTGACTATCAACATGTTAGCTGAGTTTGGTGCTTTGTGAATGTGTTGACTATCAACATGTTTGCTGAGTTTGGTGCTTTGTGAATTTGTTGACTATCAACATGTTAGCTGAGTTTGGTGCTTTGTGAATGTGTTGACTATCAACATGTTTGCTGAGTTTGGTGCATGTCGTGAATGTGTTGACTATCAACATGTTTGCTGAGTTTGGTGCATGTCGTGAATGTGTTGACTATCAACATGTTAGCTGAGTTTAGTGCTTTGTGTATGTGTTGACTATCAACATGTTTGCTGAGTTTGGTGCATGTCGTGAATGTGTTGACTATCAACATGTTTGCTGAGTTTGGTGCATGTCGTGAATGTGTTGACTATCAACATGTTTGTTGAGTTTGGTGCTTTGTGTATGTGTTGACTATCAACATGTTAGCTGAGTTTAGTGCTTTGTGTATGTGTTGACTATCAACATGTTTGCTGAGTTTGGTGCATGTCGTGAATGTGTTGACTATCAACATGTTTGCTGAGTTT
>JAPXFY010001957.1:0-30869 GCA_030674185.1 Monoplex corrugatus | reverse complement strand
ACAAATAAAACAACAAACAAACTTAACTAAACCCCCAAACAAAAAACAAACCTAACTAAATTAAATAATTAAACTTTTAAAAACTAACAACTTTAACAAACGAAAAAAAACACGAACTATTTTTTACTAAAAAATAACTAAACTAACTAAAAAACTAATTAAACAACTATTAACAATACCCCTAGTTTATAAAACTAACAAATAATATCTAACGATTAATAAAAATAACTAACAACAAACTAATAACTAAAATAACTAATAACTAACTAAACTAACTCACTCACTCTACAAAATTAACTAACTAACTAACTAATATTTAATGACAAACTCCCAAATTAAGTAAGTCAGAAGCTTCTATTCAACTATCCAACTAGTTTAATTACTAACTTTATAATACCTAATAATACCTAACTAAACTAACTAACAAATTAATGCTAACTAACAAACAAATTTAAATTTTTTAATAACAAATTTAAAAAAAACTAAGAAACAAAAAAACCACCTCCCAAAAACAAAATACTATTAAATTAACTCACTTCACTACTGTCGCTACTCACTAACTAACAAAACAAACAAATTTAAAAAATTAAACTAACAAACTAACTTTTTTAATTTAAATAATAACTTTTTTAAACAATAAAAACCCTTAACAAACCAAAAAAACTAAAAACCCAAAAACCCAACCCAAAACCCAAACCAAAAAAACCCAACTAATAACTAACTAACTAACTAACAAAACAAACCGAACAACAAAAACTAACGAACGAAACAAAACAAACTTACCTAAAACTTTTCCCTTTTTTTAATCCTTTTCCCCTATCCCTACCTCCCAAAACTTACTATAATTTAACTAACTAATTAAAAACTAACAAAATAATAATTTAAACAAAACTAAATCGTCGTCGGGGCCCTCTTTTACACTACAAGGGGGCTTTGTGGTCTACTAAACTTTCCGTTTGGGGCTGTGCACATTTTGGGGGCAATCTAATAACTACTAACTATTAAAACAAAATAATTTACTAAAAAAATTAAATTTAAAAATTAAACTAACTAATTAATAAAACTCTAAAAACAAAACAAACCAACCCAACAATAAGTAAAAGCTCCAACAACAAAATTTTTTCCCAAATTTATTTTCAAAACAAAATAAGTAACAACTAACTACCCCCCAACTAATAAAATAATAACAAAATATTAATTTTTTTTCCCAAAACTAACAAAATTTAACGCTACAAAATAACTAACTAACTTTTAACTAACAAACTAACTAACTAAAAAACCCAACAAAGTAACTAACTTACAAATAATTTTCCCGACATCAAACTGACTAATAATTTACAAAACTAAAAATTTAAACTAACTATTAAAAAAATTTTTAACCTAAAAACCCAACCAACCAAATTACCAACTAACTACCTAAGGTAATAAACTGACTACCCAAAACCATAAGTAATCAGAAGCTTTCCTTTTAACTATCCCCAAAAAATAAAAAAATAGCTAACTAAAACTGATAAATAATTAACTAAGTAACGATATAACACAAAAAAACTTTCAACTGACTAACTAATAAGTGGACTAACTAACTAACTAACTAACTAAACAAACCAACTAAAAACTAATTAACTAACTAACGAACGTACCAACCAACCACAATAAACTACGAAACTGAATAACTAAACTATATAAACTAACTATTAATAACGGAATTAATTAACTAACTAACTAACTTTACTAATTAACTAATAAACTAAAAAATTAACTAACATTATTCAACTAACCAACTAACTAACTAACTAAATAAACCTACCCCAATCTAACTACATTAACTAACTCACTAAATAAACTACTAACTAACATTATTAACTAACTAACTGTCTAACTAACTAACTAATACACGAATTGAACTACCAACCAAAAATAAGTATGAAGTCTCCTACCTAAACTATTTAAACTTACTAAATAACTAAATAAAACTTACTAAACTAACTAAGTAACTAATTAAGTACTAACTAACAAATTGAACTAACTACTACCAACTTAAGTAATTAAGTAAGTAACTACCTACCAACATAAGTAAGTAAGTAAGTAAGTAACTATCTGGCCTGGACTAAACTAAGTATGTAAAATAACTAACTAACCCAACTGACTGACTAACTAACTACATTAAATAACTAATAACTAACTCACTCACTCCACTCAATAACTAACTGACTAATAAAACTATTTTAATGAACTAACTACCAAACATAAGTAAGTCAGAAAGCTTCCTATTTCAAATATCCAACAAAGCTACTGACTAACTAATTATGCTAAACTACCTAACTAATTAACTAACTAACTAAACAAATGAAACCAACTACATACCAACATAAGTAAATAAGTTAATAACTAACTAACTACTATCTATGTATCCTCTCTACTAAGTAACTAACTAACATACTAACTTACTAAACCTACCAACCAATAAATAACTAAACTAACTTAACTACTTAATTAACTAACTAATCTAATTAATTACTAACTAAACTCTACTAACTTACTAACTAACAGAAACAAACGAACTATCAACTAACTAACTATTCTTAACTAAACTATTAATGAATTAACTAACTAACTAACTAACAACAAACTACTAACTAAACTACACTAACTGGGCTGACTAACTAACTAACTCATCTCATAAAACGAACTAAAACTAACTAACTACCTAAACTAACTAACTAATACAACTAACTAACTAACGTAACTAACTAACTAGCTAACTAACTAAGTATCGTAATGAAGAAAATACCAACATAAGTAAGTCAGAAGCTTCTATTTCAACTATCACAAATAGCGAAACTTACTAACTAACTTCTAAAGTACCTAATCTAACTAAGTACCTAACTAACTAAACTAACTAAAACTAAGTAACATAACTTAACTAGATTACTAACTTATTAACAATGACTAACTAAATAACTAACTAACTACCGAACTAACGAAACTAACTACCGAATAACGAACCTAACGAACGAACTAACTAACATAATTACCTTTACCTACTAACTAAAAAAACCCATTTTTTTACTACCTACATAACTAAATAATGAACTAATAAACTAATTAATAACTAACTGATAACGTACTACCTTACTAACAGAATAACTAACTTAACTAATTAACTACTAAAAACTAAAATAAACTAATAACTAAACTAACTCGTCGTCTTCGGCCTCTTTACATCTGAACCAGGAGGCGTTGTGGTCATTACGTGCACTTTCAGCTGTGGCTGTGCAGGCCGATTCTTTGAGTGGCAATCTAAATAATATACTAATTGATTAACTAATCAACTAACATAAACTACTTGTAACAGAACTACTAACCAAATATGTAAAGAAGTCTCCTAACCTAACTTAATATTATTTATAAAACTAACTAAAGACAGAATAACGATGTAACCAACCAACCAAACAAAAACTAACTACTAAATAAACTCACTCATCACTCACTCACTCAATCACTCAACTCACTCACTCACTCACTCACTCTCTCACTCGCTCGCTACTCACTAACTAAATAACTAACTTTTCATCCAAATAATATCTAAACAAAACATTTAATTATTTAATAAACATATACTAACTAACTGACAGGACTACTAAGTTATCCTTGTAAAACTAACCAAACTAACCAACTAACCAACTAACCAAACTAACCAACGTAATCCAACAAAACCATCCATAAACCAACACTATATCCAATCCAATCAACCAACACCAACTAACTAAACTAACTAAACTAACTATCGAACTAAGAAATAACTACCGAACTAACCGGATACTAACGAACGAACTATACTAACTAAACTAACCTACCTACCTAATACATTACCTACCTACCTACACTTAACTACAAATCTAATGAACTTAAATATACTAATTAACTAACTTTCTTAATCTATCTAACTTATTCTTATATCTATATTTATAATAACTAATATCGATCGTCGTCGGCCTCTTTACATCTGCACCTGGTAGACGGTGTGGCTCAGGAACGTGCACTTTCAGCTGTGGGCTGTGCAGGCGATTCTTGAGTGGCAATCTATAAGATTTACTTATGGTTTTATCTAATCTATATATACACATAACGTCGGATCTCTGATTCGTCAACAATTCAGATTAGTTTGAAGTCTCATAATCGTTTCTTATATTAGTTTCTTATCATTTGTATGCTTTATTATGTATCGTTCTTTTCGTCAGACACTTCGTAAGGATTGGTATGGATAGGTCTCGTCTGATTTTAGTGGGTTATCTAAATTAGTTAACGATATATTGGGTCATATTTCTTAGTTAGTTAGGTATGTAGTACGTAGTTAGTTTATTTCTTTAGTTCTTATTAACTGCAGTTGGTTCGTTGGTCGTTCGTTGGGTACCGTAGTTCTTTAGTCAGTTCGTTTGTGGGTCTGTTAGTTAGTTCGGTAGTTGGGTTATTTATCGGTCGACCTTATCTTTAGTTAGGAAGTTGGTCCTTGGGTTATTGTACTTTTTTTCGTGGTCGTAAGGTGGTATCTTTGGTTCGTTAGTTTGTGTGTTATATTCTTACCTTATAGGTCATTTTCTGGTCTATAGTTGGGTCTTTTAATTTGTTTCGTTCACTTAATACAATTCACTAAGTTCTTTTTTACTAGCGTGCGTACCAATTCCTTGCAATCATCTTCATTCGTTCGTTCCTAAGTTAGGTTGTTGGTTTGTTAGTTGGTTCGTTACGTGAGCTTGTTACGTTTGGTTTGTCGTTCGTTACGAAGTATCTAACTACGATATTTCGGATTTGTATCTAAGGTATGTTACGTTAGTTTCTCTAGTTACTACGGATAAGATTGACGTAACTTCGATACGTCACGTTCTTTATTCTGTTTACTTTTACGCTACGTTCGGTATCATAAGATTATTTACGTATAGGTTTGTTTGTACGTTCGGTAGTTATTTCATACAGAACTATCGATTTGTCCTTCCCTTACATATACTTTTGTTTGATTGTGCTCAATTCATATTATCGTTATTTATCTTTCGAATTTTTTCTTTTTTTTTCGTTCTATATCGTATCGTTTGTTACGTAGGTAGGATTCGATTAGTATCTTTTGCGTATCTTTACGTAAGACCATTCTTGTTGGTAGTTAGGTAGGTTTACTGTACCGTACTTCTGTGGTTGGTCGGTTGGTTGGTTCTTTCGGTGGGACTTAACTATGTATGTTATATTACGTTTAGTTAGTTAGGTCGGGTACGTTAGTTGAGTTAGTTTAGTTAGTCTAGATAGATAGCATATATATTTAGTCGGTAGTTAGTTTAGTGGGGTTGGTTCGTTAAGTCACTTAAGTTGGTTGGAAGTTGACGGACGTGGTTAGTGACTTAGTGCAGTTAGGGGTAGTTGTGGTGAGTTAGTTAGTGTACGTTAGTTGTTAGTTGGTGGTTCGTAGTTTAGTCTTAGTTTGTGGTCGTTATTGGGTTACTTTTCAATTTAGTTAGTTTTATTAGTTGGTTACAGTTGGTCGTTCGTTAGTTAGGTAGTTGAGTTAGGTAGTTTTGGTAGCTTGGTTAGGTAGTTTGGTAGTTGTTCGGATTTGGTCACGTTAGCTTAGTGCGTTAGTAAGTGAGGTTTTTGTTTGTTAGTAATTCTGTTGGTTAGGTGTTAGGAGTGGGTGGTGAATTGTATGCGTAAGGTATTTTTAGTTAGTTGGTTAAGTTCAGTAGTTTTTAATTAGTTATTTACTTGGTTCTTACACGTGAGTTTGTTTTAGTGAGTGAGTGAGTTAGTGCGTTAGTAAGTTCGTTAGTGATTTGGTTTGTTAGTTAACGTGGTTGTTGTGGGGGGGGGTGGGCTTTGGGGGGGGGGGTTGGTTGGTTCGGTGGTGGTGGGGGTGTGTTTAGTGGTTTAGTGATGTCTGAGGGAAAGGGTGGAAGAATGAGCGGAGGGTTTGCCACCATTCTGTGGGTAGAGATATTGTGGGAGGGGGAAGGGGATTGGTCGGGAACATGTCGGTGCGAGTAGGTCTTTACACCAAAGTTCTGTGAAGGTTTGACGGTGATTTAAAGAGAAAAACTCGGCAACTAATTGAACATAAAATACACATACCACCAGACAAAAGGTCTGAATAACACAAACTAACTTACTAACTATGTAAAACTAACTATTGACTTAATCATTAAGTAACTAATTAACTAACTAATACTTACTAAATAACTAACTAACTAACTGTAACAAACTAACTTAATAACTAACTAAATAACTAATAACTAACTAACTATACTAACCAATCAATCAACAACTAACTAACTATCTAAGTAACTAACTTACTTACTAACTAACTTACCGACTATCAAACTGACTAAGTAATTGACTAACTATCTAACTAACTAAATGACAAAATAACTAACTTACTAACTACAAACCAACCAACTAACTAAACTAACGTAACAAACGGACTACCAACATAAGTAATTCAGAAGCTTCCTATTTAACTATCAAACTACCTAACTAACTAACTACCTAACTACCTGACTACCTAACTACCTAACTACCTAATATACCTAACTAACTAACTACTAACTAGTAATAACTAATTATAACTATCTAGTAACTAACGTTGTAACTAACTAATTTACTGATAATCTAACTAGACTAAGTAATTGTACAACTAACTAACTACTAACTAAATAACTAACTAACTAATCAACCAACCAACAAACTAACTAACTAACGTAATAAACTGACTTACCAACTAAGTAAGTCAGAAGCTTCTATTTAACTATCAAATAGCTAACTAAATACTAACTACTAACTAAAACTAACTAACTAACTAACTACGTAACTTAAACTAAACATAATAATTACTAAGTTCTATTAATTCAACTAAATAATAACGATAATAACTAAATACCTAATAAACTATACTACTAACTACAACTAACATAAATAATAATTACTATTACTAACTAACTTTACTAACTAATATCTAACTAAGTAACGAAGCTAATACTAACACTAATAAATAACGTAATAACTGATAAACCAACACTAACTAACTAAATAAACTACTACCAACATAATAAGTAAACTTCTATTTAACTAACAAAACTAACTAACTACTAATAACTAACTAACTAATACTAACTACTAATTTAACTATCTAGACTTACTAACTACTAACTAAATATAATATAATAACTAATAACTTACTACTAACTCAAATTAACAAAACTAACTAAATAACTAACTAACGAACAACTGACTACCAACCAACATAAGTAAGAAGTTTTAACTACAAACTACTTACAAAGTATATATAACTAACAAACAAACTTACAAACTGACTAACTAACTAACTAACTGACTAACTAACTAACTACCTAATACTACTAACTCAAAATGAACTACCAAACAACATAAGTAAGAAGTTTCCTACCTAACAAATTAACTTACTAACTTACTAAATAACTAAATAACTACTAAACTACTCTAAGCAATTAATTAATTAAGTAACTAACAAAATGAACTAACTACCTACCAACATAAGTAATTAAGTAAGTAACTACCTACCAATATAAGTAAGTAAGTAAGTAACTAACTAACTGGCTGACTAACTAACTAACTAACTAACTAAGTAACTAACTAAGTATCGTAATGAACTAACTACCAAAATAAGTAAGTCAGAAGCTTCCTATTCAACTATCCAACTAGATAACTGACTAACTAACTAACTAAGTAACTAACTAACTAATAAACTAACTGACTAACTAATAACTAACTAACTAACTAACTAGCTAACTAACAAACTAACTAACTAACTAACTAACTAACAACAACCAACCAACCAACCAACAACCAACCAACCATCCAACCAACCAACCAACTAAATAACTAACGGAATGCACTAACTACCTGCACACAAAAAAAAGTAAGTCAGAAGCTTCGTATTCAACTATCGAACTAACTAACTAACTGACGAACTAACTAATTAACTAAGCAACTAACTAAGTAATCAACTAACTAACAAACTTTCAAACTAATTAACGAAAAACTATCTTAATAACTAACTAACTAACTAACTAACAATAATCTAACTAACTAACTAACTAACTAACTAACTAACTAACTAACTAACTAACTAACTAATAAAACCAACTACCTACCAACATAAGTAAATAAGTAAATAACTAAGTAACTAACTAAGTAACTAACTACCTATCTAAGTACCTCACTAACTAACTAACTAACTAACCAACCAACTAACTAAATACCTAAAGAAACTAACAAACTAATTAACTAATTAACTAAATAACTAATTAACTAACTAACTTACTAACTTACTAACTAACGAAAGAAAGAACTATCTAACTAACTAAATAACTAACTAACTAAATAAACTAATTAACTAACTAACTAACTATTCAACTAACAAACAACATAACAAACTGACTAACTAACTAACTAACTAACTATATAACGAATTACCTAACTAACTAACTAAACAGCTAACCAGCTAACCAACCAATAAACTAACTAACTAACTAAGTAAAACTATCTAAATAACTAACTAAAACTAACTAACTAACTAACTAACTAATTAACTAACTAACTTACTGACTAACTAACCGACTGACTAAGTAATTCACTAACTATCTAACTGATTAACTAAATATCTAAATAACTAACTTACTAGCTAACCATCCAACCAACCAACTAACTAACTAAAGTAATAAACTGACTCCAACATAAGTAAGTCAGAAGCTTCCTATTTAACAATCAAACTAGCTAACTAGCTAATTAACTAACTAACTAACCAATTAACTAACTAATCGCTAACTGACTAACTAACTACTTAACTAACTAACTTGCTATCAAACTAACTAACTAACTAAGGTAATGAACTAACTACCATATAAGTAAGTCAGAGGCTTCCATTTGACCATCCAACTACCTAACTCACTAAGTAACTAAGTAACAAACTAACTTACAGTCTAACTAACTAACTGACTACCTAACTACATAACTAACTACCTAACTAACTAACTAACTAACTTACAAACTAACTAACTAACGAACGTAATGAACTAACTACCAACATAAGTAAGTCAAAAGATTCCTTTTTAACTATCCAACTAGCTAATTAACTGACTAAATAAGTAAATAACTAACAAACTAACTAACTAAACTTACTAACGAACGAACCAAACAACCATCCAACTAACTAACTAACTAACTACAAAACTAACTAAACTAACTAACTAACTAACTCACTCACTCACTCACTCACTCACTAACTCACTAATTCACTAACTCACTTACTAACTAACTAACTAACTAACTAACCAAATAATTAACTAATGAAATCAACTACCTACCAACATAAGTAAATAACTAAGTAACTAATTACCTACCTACCTACCTATCTAAGTAACTCACCACCTAAGTAACTAGCTAACGAAACTAACCAACTAAATATCTAAATAACTAACTAACGAAATAACGAACTAACGAACTAACGAACTAACTAACGAAAGAACGAACTAACTAACTAACTAACTAACTAACTAACTAACTAACTAACTAACTAACTAACTAACTAACTAACTAACTCACTAACTCACTAACTCACTAACTCACTAACTAACTAACTAAATAAATAATATACTAATTATTCAACTAACTAACTACATAGCTGACTAACTAACTAACTATCTAACGAATTAACTATCTAACGAATTATCTAACGAATTAACTAACGAACTAACTAACGAACTAACTAACTAAACTAACTATCTTCCTAACTAACTAACCAAATAACTGACTAATGAAATCAACTACCTACCAACATAGGTAAATAATTAAGTAACTAACTAATTAACTTACTACCTACCTATCTAAGTAACTCACTAATTAACTAACTAACTAACTAACGAACCAACCAACCAACTAAATAACTAACTAACTAACGAACTAACGAAATAAAGAACTAACGAACTAACAAACTAACTAACTAACTAACGAACAACGAAACTAACTAAACTAACTAACTAACTAACTAACTAACTGACTAACTAACTATCTTCCTAACTATCTTCCAAACTAACTATATTCCTAACTAACTGACCAAACAACTAACTAATGAAATCAGCTACCTACCAACATAAGTAAATAACTTAGTAACTAATTAACTAACTACCTAACTATCTAAGTAACTCACTAACTAACTAACTAACTACCAACCAACCAATCAATTAAATAACTAAATAACTAACTTACTAACTAACGAACTAACGAACTAACGAACTAACTAACTAACTAACTAACGAACGAACGAACGAACTAACTATATGACTAACTAACTAATTAACTACTAACTGATTAAATAACTAACTAACTAACTAATTAACTAACTAACAACCAACTAAACTAACTAATAACTATTCAACTAACAAACTACATAACTAACTGACTAACTAACTATCTAACTAACTATATAACGAATTACTAACTAACTAACTAACCAGCTAACAACCAATAAACTAATACTAACTAAAACTATCTAACTAACTAACTAAAACTAACTAAGTAACTAATTAACTAACTAACTTACTGACTAACTAACCGACTAAGTAATTCACTAACTAATTAACTGATTAACTAGATATCTAAATAACTAACTTACTAGCTAACCATCCATCCAACCAACTAACTAACTAACGTAATAAACTGACTACCAACATAAGTAAGTCAGAAGCTTCCTATTTAACTATCAAACTAGCTAACTAACTGACTAACTAACTAACTAAACTAACTAACTAATTAACTAACTCACCAAACTAACTAATACTAACTAACTAACTAACTAACTAACTAGTTGACTAACTAACTAGCTATCAAACTAAGTAACTAACTAAGGTAATGAACTAACTACCAACATAAGTAAGTCAGAAGCTTCCTATTTGACCATCCAACTACCTAACTCATTAACTAAGTAACTAAGTAACAAACTAACTTACAGTCTGACTAACTAACTAACTAACTAACTAACTGACTACCTAACTACCTAACTAACTACCTAACTAATTAACTACCTTACAAACTAACTAACTAACGAACTTAATGAACTAACTACCAACATAAGTAAGTCAAAAGATTCATTTTAAATTATCCAACTAGCTAACTAACTGACTAGATAAGTAATTAACTAAACAAACTAACTAACTAAATAACTAACTAACTAACAAACAACCAACCAACCAACCAACAACTAACTAACTAACAAAACTAACTTACAAAACTAAGTAACAAACTACTAACTAACTAACTAACTAACTAACTGACTAACTAACTAACTAACCAACCAACCAACCAACCAACTAAATAACTAACGGAATGCACTAACTACTACTGCACAAGTAAGTCAGAAGCTTCGTATTCAACTATCGAACTAAACTAAACAACTAACTAACTAACTAATTAACATAAGCAAGTATACTAACTAACTAACTAACTAATTATCTAAGCAACTAACTAACTAACTAATCAACTAACTAACAAACTTACAAACTAATTAACGAAATAACTAATTAACTAACTAACTATTTAACTAACTGAGTAACTAACGAACAAAATAAGTAAATAATTAAGTAATTCTTACTGTACACAACACCGAACACCTTAAATAATTAAGTAACTAACTAACTAAGTAACCTATTAAAGAACTAACTAACTATCTTATTAACCAACAACCAACCAACTAACTAACTAACTAACTAACTAACTAACTAACTGACTGACTAACTAAACTAACTGACTGACTAACTAACTTACAAACGAAATAACTATCTACTAACAAACTAACTAACTAACTAACTAACTAACTAACTAACTAACTAAACTAACTAACTAACTAACTAACTAACTAACTAACTAACTAAGTAACTAACTAACTAATGAAACAACTACCTACCAACATAAGTAAATAAGTAAATAACAAAGTAACTAAATAACAAATAACTACCTGTCTAAGTACCTCACTAACTAAGTAGCTAAGTAACTAACTAACAATCTAACTAACAAAATAATCAACAAACTAACTAGTTGACTAACTAACTACCTATCAAACTAAGTAACTAACTAAGGTAATGAATTAACTACCAACATAAGTAAGTCAGAAGCTTCCTATTTGACCATCCAACTACCTAACTCACTAACTAAGTAACTAAGTAACAAACTAACTTACAGTCTGACTAACTAACTAACTAACTAACTGACTACCTAACTACCTAACTAACTAACTACCTACCTAACTACTTAACTAACTAACTAACTAACTAACTAACTAACGAACGTAATGAACTAACTACCAACATAAGTAAGTTAAAAGATTCATTTTTAACTATCCAACTAGCTAACTAACTGACTAGATAAGTAATTAAATAACAAACTAATTAACTAAACTAACTAACTAACGAACAAACCAACCAACCAACCAACTAACTAACTAACTTACAATACTAACTTACAAAACTAAGTAACAAACTAACTAACTAACTAACTGACTGACTAACTAACTAACTAACTAATCAACCAACCAACACAACCAACCAACCAACCAACCAACCAACCAACCAACCAACCAACCAACCAAACCAACCAACCAACCAACCAAATAAATAACTAACGGAATGCACTAACTACCTGCACAAGTAAGTCAGAAGCTTCGTATTCAACTATTGAACTAACTAACTGACGAACTATCTAAACAACTAACTAACTAATTAAGTAAGTAAGCAAGTAACTAACTAACTAACTAACTAAACTAACTAACTAACGAACAAACCAACCAACCAACCAACTAACTAAGTAACTAACCAAACAACCAACCAACCAACCAACCAACTAAATAACTAACGGAATGCACTAATACCTGCAAAAGTAAGTCAGAAGCTTCGTATTCAACTATCGAACTAACTAACTAACTGACGAACTAACTAAACAACCAACTAACTAACTAATTAACTAAGCAACTAACTAACTAACTAATTAACTAAGTAACTAACTAACTAATCAACTAACTAACAAACTTACAAACTAATTAACGAACTAACTAATTAACTAACTAACTAACTATTTAACTAACTAACTGAGTAACTAACTAACAAAATAAGTAAATAATTAAGTAATTCTTACTGTACACAACACACGAACACCTTAAATAATTAAGTAACTACTAACTAAATAAACCTATTAAAGAACTAACTAACTATCTTATTAACCAACCAACCAACCAACTAACTAACTAACTAACTGACTGACTGACTAACTAACTAACAAAGGAAATAACAAACTATCTACTAACAAACTAACTAACTAACTAACTAACTAACTAACTAACTAACTAACTAACTAATAAAACCAACTACCTACCAACATAAGTAAACAAGTAAATACTAAGTAACTAAATAACTAACTAACTACCTATCTAAGTACCTCACTAAGTAAGTAACTAACAAACTAACTTACTAACTAATCAACCAACTAATTAAAGAACTAACTAACTAATTAACTAATTAGCTAACTAACTAATTAACTAACTATTTTACTAACTTACTAACTAACTAACGAACGAACGAACGAACGAATTAACTAACTAACTAAGTATCGTAATGAACTAACTACCAACATAAGTTAGTCAGAAGCTTCTTATTCAACTATCCAACTAACTATCTAACTAACTAACTAACTAACTAACTAACTAACTAACTAATTAACTAACTAACTGACAGACTAACTAACTAACTATGGAACTAAGCAACTAACTAACTAACTAACTAATTAACGAACGAACTAACTTACTTACTAACTTACTGAATTACTAATTAACTTACAAAATTACTAACTAACTTACTAACTAAGTACCTAACTAACTAAGTACCTAACTAACTAACTAACTCACTAACTAATTAACTAACTAACTAACTACCTAACTAATTATTTAATAACTAACTGACAGACTAACTATGTAACCAACCAACCAACCAACCAACAACTAATTATTTAACTATCTAACTAACTAACTAACTCACTCACTCACTCACTCACTCACTTACTCACTTACTCACTCACTCACTAAACTAACTAAATAAACTAACTAACCAACTAACTAACCAATAACTAACTAACTAACTAACTAAGACTAACTAACTATCTTCCTAACTATCTTCCAAACTAACTATCTTCCTAACTAACCAACCAAATAACTAACTAATGAAATCAGCTACCTACAACATAAGTAAATAACTTAGTAACTAATTAACTAAATACCTACCTATCATAAGTAACTCACTAACTAACTAACTAACTACCCAACCAACCAACAACCAATTAAATAACTAAATAACTAAATAACTAAACTAACGAACAAAACGAACTAACGAACTAACGAACTAACGAAATAACTAACTAACTAACTAACCGAACGAACGAACGAACTAACTAAATGACTAACTAACTAACTAATTAAACTACTAACTGATTAAATAACTAACTAACTAACTAATTAAACTAACTAACCAACCAACTAACTAACTAACTAACTATTCAACTAACAAACTACATAACTAACTGACTAACTAACTATCTAACTAACTATATAACGAATTACCTAACTAACTAACTAACCAGCTAACCAACCAATAAACTAAACTAACTAACTAAAACTATCTAACATAACTAACTAACTAAAACTAACTAACTAAGTAACTAATAGCTAACTAACTTACTGACTAACTAACCGACTAAGTAATTCACTAACTAACTAACTGATTAACTAGATATCTAAATAACTATAACTTACTAGCTAACCATCCAACCAACCAACTAACTAACTAACGTAATAAACTGACTACCAACATAAGTAAGTCAGAAGCTTCCTATTTAACTATCAAACTAGCTAACTAACTGACTAACTAACTAACTAACTAATTAACTAAACTCACTAACTAACTAACTAACTAACTGACTAACTAACTAACTAACTAACTAGTTGACTAACTAACTAGCTATCAAACTAAGTAACTAACTAAGGTAATGAACAAACTACCAACATTAGTAAGTCAGAAGCTTCCTATTTGACCATCCAACTACCTAACTCATTAACTAAGTAACTAAGTAACAAACTAACTTACAGTCTGACTAACTAACTAACTAACTAACTAACTGACTATCTAACTACCTAACTAACTACCTAACTAATTAACTACCTTACAAAACTAACTAACGAACGAACGTAATGAACTAACTACCAACATAATGTAAATCAAAAGATTCATTTTTAATTATCCAACTAGCTAACTAACTGACTAGATAAGTAATTAACTAACAAACTAACTAACTAAACTAACTAACTAACGAACAAACCAACCAACCAACCAACCAACTAACTAACTAACAAAAACTAACTTACAAAACTAAGTAACAAACTAACTAACTAACTAACTAACTAACTGACTAACTAACTAACTAACCAACCAACCAACAACCAACTAAATAACTAACGGAATGCACTAACTACCTGCACAAGTAAGTCAGAAGCTTCGTATTCAACTATCGAACTAACTAACTGACGAACTAACTAAACAACTAACTAACTAACTAATTAACTAAGCAACTAACTAACTAACTAACTAATTAACTAAGTAACTAACTAATCAACTAACTAACAAACTTACAAAATAATTAACGAACTAACTAAATAACTAACTAACTAACTATTTAACTAACTAACTGAGTAACTAACTAACAAAATAAGTAAATAATTAAATAATTCTTACTGTACACAACAACCGAACACCTTAAATAATTAAGTAACTAAACTAACTAAGTAACCTATTAAAGAACTAACTAACTATCTTATTAACCAACCAACCAACCAACTAACTAACTAACTAACTAACTAACTGACTGACTGACTAACTAACTAACAAAGGAAATAACAAACTATCTAATAACAAACTAACTAAATAACTAAATATCTAAAGAACTAACTAATACTAACTAACTAACTAAACTAACTAACTAACTAATAACTAACTAACTAACTAACTAACTAACTAACTAACTAACAAACTAACTAATAACTAAGTAACTAATGAAACCAACTACCTACCAACATAAGTAAATAAGTAAATAACTAACTAACTACCTATCTAAGTACCTCACTAACTAAGTAACTAACTAACAAACCCACAAACTATCTAACCAACCAACTAACTAAATAACTAAAAAACTAACTAATTAACAAACTAACTAATTAACTAATTAACTAACTAACTAATTAACTAACTAACTTACTAACTAACGAACGATCGAACTAACTAAGTAACTAACTAACTACCTAACTAACTAACTAACTAACTGGCTGACTAACACACCAACTCACTAACTAACTAACTAACTAACTAACTAACTAACTAACTAACTAACTAACTAACTAACTAACTAACTAAGTATCGTAATGAACTAACTAACAACATAAGTTAGTCAGAAGCTTCCTATTCAACTATCCAACTAGAAATCTAACTAACTAATAACTAACTAACTAACTAGATAGTTAACTAACTAACTAATAACTAATAAATAATAACTAATAACTAATAACTAACTAACTAACTAACTGATAGACTAACTAACTAACTACTGAACTAACCAAATAACTAACTAACTAAGTAACTAATTAACGAACGAACTAACTTACTAACTAACTTATTGAATTACTAATTAACTTACTAAATTACTAACTAACTTACTAAATAAGTACTTAACTAACTAAGCACCTAACTAACTAACTAACTAATTAACTAACTAACTAACTAACAAACTACCTAACTAAATAAACTAATTATTTAATAACTAACTAAATGACAGACTAACTATGTAACCAACCAACCAACCAACCAACAACTAACTATTTAACTAACTAACTAACTAACTTACTAACTCACTCACTCACTCACTCACTCACTCACTCACTCACTTACTCACTCACTCACTCACTAACTAACTAACTAACTAACCAACTAACTAACCAACTAACTAACTAAACTAATTATTTAATAACTAACTAACTGACAGACTAACTAAGTAACCATAAAACTAACCAACTAAGCAACCAACCAATCAACCAACCAACAACCAACCAACCAACCAACTAATAACTAACTAACTAACTAACTAACTTGCTAACTAACTAACTAACTAACTATTCAACAAACAAACTACATAAATAACTGACTAACTAACTAACTAACTAACTATATAACGAATTACCTAACTAACTAACTAACCAGCTAACCAGCTAACCAACCAATAAACTAACTAACTAACTAAAACTATCTAACTAACTAACTGAAACTAACTAACTAACTAACTAATTAACTAACTAATTTACTGACTAACTAACCGACTAACTAAGTAATTCTCTAACTAACTAACTGATTAACTAAATATCTAAATAACTAAATTACTAGCTAACCATCCAACCAACCAACTAACTAACTAACGTAATAAACTGACTACCAACATAAGTAAGTCAGAAGCTTCCTATTTAACTATCAAACTAGATAACTAACTGACTAACTAACTAACTAACTAATTAACTAACTAACTAACTAACTAACTAGTTGACTAACTAACTAGCTATCAAACTAAGTAACTAACTAAGGTAATGAACTAACTACCAACTTAAGTAAGTCAGAAGCTTCCTATTTGACCATTCAACTAACTAACTCACTAAGTAACTAAGTAACAAACTAACTTACAGCCTGACTAACTAACTAACTACCTAACTGATTACCTAACTACCTAACTAACTACCTACCTAACTACCTAACTAACTAACTAACTTACAAACAAACTAACTAACGAACGTAATGAACTAACTACCAACATAAGTAAGTCAAAAGATTCCTTTTTAACTATCCAACTAGCTAACTAACTGACTAAAAAAGTAATTAACTAACAAACTAACTAACTAAACTAACTAACTAACGAACAAACCAACCAACCAACCAACTAACTAAGTAACTAACCAAACAACCAACCAACCAACCAACCAACCAACCAACTAAATAACTAACGGAATGCACTAACTACCTGCAAAAGTAAGTCAGAAGCTTCGTACCATCTAAGTAATTAACTTACTAACTAATTTACCGACTATCAAACTGACTAACTAAGTAATTGACTAACTAAATAACTTACTAACTAAGTAACTAACTAACTAATCAACCAACCAACTAACCAACTAACTAACTAAGGTAATAAACTGACTACCAACATAAATAGGTCAGAAGCTTCCTATTTAACTATCAAACTAGCTAACTAACTGAATAAACTAATTAACTAAGTAACTATATAACCAACAAACAAACTTACAAACTGACTAACTAACTAAGTGACTAACTAACTAAGTAAGTAAGTAAGTAAGTAAGTAAGTAAGTAAGTAAGTAACTAACTAACTAACTAACTAACAAACCAACTAACTAATTATCTAACTAACGAATCAAACCAACCAACCAACCAACTAACTAACTAACTGAATAAATAAATAACTAATTAACTAACTATCTCAATAACGAATTAATTAACTAACTAACTAACTAACTAACTAACTTACTAAATAACTAATAAACTAATAATTAACTAACTTATCAACTAACCAACTAACTAACTAACCAACTAACTACCTAACTAACTACTTAACTAACTCACTAACTAACTAACTAACTAACTAATTAACTTATTAACTAACTAACTGACTAACTAACTACCTAACTAACGAATTGAACTACCAACCAACATAAGTAAGAAGTCTCCTACCTAACTAATTAACTTACTAAATAACTAAATAACTACTAAACTAACTAAGTAACTAATTAAGTAACTAACTAACAAAATGAACTAACTACCTACCAACATAAGTAATTAAGTAAGTAACTACCTACCAACATAAGTAAGTAAGTAAGTAAGTAACTAACTGGTTGACTAACTAAGTAAGTAAATAACTAACTAACTAACTGACTGACTAACTAACTAACTAACTAAGTAACTAACTAACTAACTCACTCACTCACTCACTCACTAACTAACTGACTAACTAACTATTTTAATGAACTAACTACCAACATAAGTAAGTCAGAAGCTTCCTATTCAACTATCCAACTAGCTAACTAACTAATTAGCTAACTAACTACCTAATTAATTAATAACTAACTAACTAACTGAAGATTACTAACTATGTAACTAACCAACTAACTAATTAACTAATTAACTAATTAACGAACGAACTAACTTACTAACTAACTTACTAAATTACTAATTAACTTACTAAATTACTAACTAACTTACTAAGTACCTAACTAACTAACTAACTAACTAACTAACTAACTAACTAACTAACTAACTAACTAACTAACTAACTAACTACCTATCGTAAAGAACTAACTACCAACATAAGTAACTGAGAAACTTCCTATTTAGTTATCCAACTAGCTAACTGACAAAATAACTAATTAAATAACTACTAACAAACCAACTAACAAACCAAGTAACAACCTAACTAAATAACTAGCTAGCTAGCTAACTATCTAACTACCTAACTAACTAATCAAATAAGTAACCAACAAACTAACTTCTAACTATGTAACTAACTAATGACTAACTCATTAAGTAACTAATTAACTAACTAACTAACTTACTAACTAACTAACTAACTAACTAACTAACTAACTAATACTAACTAACTAACTGTACACATATCTAACTAACTAACTAATCAATCAACCAACTAACTAACTATCTAAGTAACTAACTAACTTACTAACTAACTTACCGACTATCAAACTGACTAACTAAGTAATTGACTATAACTATCTAACTAACTAAATGACAAAATAACTAACTTACTAACTAACAAACCAAGCAACTAACTAACTAAGGTAACAAACGGACTATACAACATAAGTAAGTCAGAAGCTTCCTATTTAACTATCAAACTAGCTAACTAACTGAATAAACTAATTAACTAAGTAACTATATAACCAACAAACTTACAAACTGACTAACTAACTAAATGACTAACTAACTAACTAACTAACTAACTAACTAACTAACTAATTAACTAACTAACGAATCAAACCAACCAACCAACCAACTAACTAACTAACTGAATAAATAAATAACTAATTAACTAACTATCTCAATAACGAATTAATTAACTAACTAACTAACTAACTTACTAAATAACTAATAAACTAATAATTAACTAACTTATCAACTAACCAACTAACTAACTAACCAACTAACTACCTAACTAACTACTTAACTAACTCACTAACTAACTAACTAACTAACTTATTAACTAACTAACTGACTAACTAACTACATAACTAACGAATTGAACTACCAACCAACATAAGTAAGAAGTCTCCTACATAACTAATTAACTTACTAAATAACTACTAAACTAACTAAGTAACTAATTAAGTAACTAACTAACAAATTGAACTAACTACCTACCAACATAAGTAATTAAGTAAGTAATACACTACCAACATAAGTAAGTAAGTAAGTAAGTAACTAACTGGCTGACTAACTAAGTAAGTAAAATAACTAACTAACTAACTAACTAACTAACTAACTAACTCACTCACTCACTCACTCACTAACTAAACTGACTAGCTAACTATTTTAATGAACTAACTACCAACATAAGTAAGTCAGAAGCTTCCTATTCATTATCCAACTAGCTAACTGACTAACTAATTAGCTAACTAACTAACTACCTAATTAATTAATAACTAACTAACTAACTGAAGACTACTAACTATGTAACTAACCAACTAACTAACTAACTAATTAACTAATTCACGAACGAACTAACTTACTAACTAACTTACTAAATTACTAATTTACTTACTAAATTACTAACTAACTTACTAAGGACCTAACTAACCAACTAACTAACTAACTAACTAACTAACTAACTAACTACCTATCGTAAAGAACTAACTACCAACATAAATAACTGAGAAACTTCCTATTTAATTATCCAACTAGCTAACTGACAAACTAACTAATTAACTAACTACTAACAAACCAACTAACAAACCAAGTAACAACCTAACTAAATAACTAGCTAGCTAGCTAACTATCTAACTACCTAACTAACTAATCAAATAAGTAACCAACAAACTAACTTACTAACTATGTAACTAACTAATGACTAACTCATTAAGTAACTAATTAACTAACTAACTAACTTACTAACTAACTAACTAATGTACAACTAACTAACCAACTAACTAACTAACTAACTAATCAATCAACCAACTAACTAAATATCTAAGTAACTAACTAACTTACTAACTTACCGACTATAAAACTGACTAAGTAATTGACTAACTATCTAACTAACTAAATGACAAAATAACTAACTTACTAACTAACAAACCAACCAACTAACTAACTAACGTAACAAACGGACTACCAACATAAGTAATTCAGAAGCTTCCTATTTAACTATCAAACTACCTACCTAACTAACTAACTAACTAACTAGATAACTAACTAACTACCTAACTACCTACCTACCTAACTAACTAACTAACTAAATAACTAACTAAGTAACTATCTAGCTAACTATCGTTGTAACTAACTAATTTACTGACTATCTAACTGACTAAGTAATTGACTAACTAACTAATTTACTAACTAAATAACTAACTAACTAATCAACCAACCAACCAACTAACTAACTAACGTAATAAACTGACTACCAACATAAGTAAGTCAGAAGCTTCCTATTTAACTATCAAACTAGCTAACTAACTGACTAACTAACTAACTAAACTAACTAATTAACTAACTAACTAACTTACTAACTTACTAACTTACTAACTAAAATAAGTAAATAATTAACTAAGTAACTTATTAACTGACTAAATAATTAACTTATTAACTAACTAAATAACTAACTAACGAACGAACTGAACTACCAACCAACATAAGTAAGACGTCTTCTAACTAACTAACTTACTTACTAAGTATCTAACTAAGTAACGAACTAAATATCTACCAACGTAAGTAAGTAAGTAAGTAAGTAATTAACGAACTGATTAACTAACTACCTAACTAACTAAATAAATGCATCCTAAACTAACTAACTAACTAACTAACTAACTAACTAACTATCTAAGTAACTAACTAACTTACTTACTAACTAATTTACTGACTATCTAACTGACTAAGTAATTGACTAACTAACTAACTAAATGACTAAATAACTAACTTACTAGCTAACCAACCAAACTAACCGAAAACTAACTAACGTGACAAACTGACTACCAACACAAGTAAGTCAGAAACTTCCTATTTAACTATCAAACTAGCTAACTAAATGACTAACTAAGTAAGTAACAAAGTAACTTATAACTAATAAACAAACTTACAAACTGACTAACTAACTAACTAACTGACTGACTAACTAACTACCTAACTCACGAAATGAACTACCAACCAACATAAGTAAGAAGTCTCTACCTAACTAATTAACTTACTAACTTACTAAATAACTACTAAACTAACTAAGTAACTAATTAAGTAACTAACTAACAAAATGAACTAACTACCTACCAACATAAGTAATTAAGTAAGTAACTACCTACCAATATAAGTAAGTAAGTAACTAACTAACTAACTGGCTGACTAACTAACTAACTAACTAACTAACTAAGTATCGTAATGAACTAACTACCAACATAAGTAAGTCAGAAGCTTCCTATTCAACTATCCAACTAGATAACTGACTAACTAACTAACTAACTAACTAACTAATAAACTAACTAACTAACTAACTAACTAACTAACTAACTAACTAACTAACTAATAACTAACTAACTAACTAACTAACTAACTAACTAACTAACCAACCAACCAACCAACCAACCAACCAACTAAATAACTAACGGAATGCACTAACTACCTGCCACAAAAAAAGTAAGTCAGAAGCTTCGTATTCAACTATCGAACTAACTAACTAACTGACGAACTAACTAAACAACTAACTAACTAACTAATTAACTAAGCAACTAACTAACTAACCAACTAACTAATTAACTAAGCAACTAACTAAGTAATCAACTAACTAACAAACTTACAAACTAATTAACGAAATAACTATCTTGCTAACTAACTAACTAACTAAATAACTAACTAACTAGCTAAACTAACTAACTAACTAACTAACTAATAAAACCAACTGCCTACCAACATAAGTAAATAAGAAAATAACTAAGTAAATAACTAACTGATTACCTATTTAAGTACCTCACTAACTAACTAACTAAAGAACTAACTAACTAACCAACCAACTCACTAAATACCAAAAGAACTATCTAACTAATTAACTAAGTAACTAATTAACTAACTAACTTACTAACGAACGAACTATCTAACTAACTAACCAACTAACTAACTAACTTACTAACTAACTAACTAACTAACTAACTAACTAACTAACTAAATAACTAACTAAACAACCAACCAACCAACCAACTAACTAACTAACTAACGAACTAACTAACTAACTAACTAACTAACTATTCAACTAACAAACAACATAACTAACTGACTAACTAACTAACTAACTAACTATATAATGAATTACCTAACTAACTAACTAACCAGCTAACCAGCTAACCAACCAATAAACTAGCTAACTAACTAAGTAAAAACTATCCAAATAACTAACTAAAACTAACTAACTAACTAACTAATTAACTAACTTACTGACTAACTAAACGACTGACTAAGTAATTCACTAATTAACTAATTTATTAGCTAAATATCTAAATAACTAACTTACTAGCTAACCATCCAACCAACCAACTAATTAAAGTAATAAACTAACTACCAACATAAGTAAGTCAGAAGCTTCCTATTTAACAATCAAACTAGCTAATTAACTGACTAAATAGTAAATAACTAACAAACTAACTAACTAAACTTACTAACGAACGAACCAACCAACCATCCAACTAACTAACAAACTAACTACAAAACTAACTAAAAACTAACTAACTAACTAACTAACTAAACTAACTAACTAACTCACTCACTCACTCACTCACTAACTCACTAACTCACTAATTCACTAACTCATTTACTAACTAACTAACTAACTAACGAACTAACTAACTAACTAACTAACTAACCAACCAACCAAATAATTAACTAATGAAATCAACTAACTACCAACATAAGTAAATAACTAAGTAACTAATTACCTACCTACCTACCTATCTAAGTAACTCACCACCTAACTAACTAGCTAACGAACTAACCAACTAAATAACTAAATATCTAAATAACTAACTAACTAACTAACTAACGAACTAACGAACTAACTAAAGAAAGAACGAACTAACTAACTAACTAACTAACTACTTAACTAACTACCTAACTAACTAACTAACTAACTCACTAACTCATTAACTCACTAACTCACTAACTCACTAACTAACAAACTAAATAACTAACTAAATAATAAACTACCTATTCAACTAACTAACTACCTAGCTGACTGACTAACTACTTAACTAACTATCTAACGAATTAATTATCTAACGAATTATCTAACGAATTAACTAACGAACTAACTAAAGAACTAACTAACTAACTAAGTAACTATCTTCCTAACTAACTAACCAAATAACTGACTAATGAAATCAATTACCTTCCAACATAGGTAAATAATAAGGTAACTAACTAATTAACTAACTACCTACCTATCTAAGTAACTCAATAATTAACTAACTAACTAACTAACGAACAAACCAACCAACTAAATAACTAACTAACTAACGAACTAATGAAATAACGAAATAACGAACTAACAAACTAACTAACTAACTAACGAAAGAACGAACGAACGAACGAACGAACTAACTAACTAACTAACTAACTAACTAACTAACTAACTAACTAACTAACTAAGTGACTAATTAACTATCTTCCTAACTATCTTCCTAACTAACTATCTTCCTAACTAACTAACCAAATAACTAACTAATGAAATCAGCTACCTACCAACATAAGTAAATAACTAAGTAACTAATTAACTAACTACCTATCTATCTAAGTAACTCACTAACTAACTAACTAACTAACCAACCAACCAACCAATTAAATAACTAACTAACGAACTAACGAACTAACGAACTAATTCTTACTGTACACAACACCCGAACACCTTGTGGAGCGGTCAAATTTTCGACTTTAAAGTCTTTATCAAGAAACTCAGAATGTCGACTAACAAAGCATAGCTATTACGAAGTTATGTAGAAATATTTTGCGTCATTTTTATTGTGCGTCATTTTTATGATGTCATGCTGTGTGCCATACGCCCACACATACACACACACACACACACACACACACACACACACACACACACACACAGAGTCGCACACACCTCCGCACACTCATACACACATTCATTCACATACTCCCAAACACACACACACACATTCACATACCCACAAACACACACACACACACACACACACACACACACACACACACACACACAATGCACATACTCTCACACACGCACCCACACACACACATACACACACGCGCACCCACACTCACACTCATGCTAAAGTGAAGGGTGTGCTAACAGGTAAAATTGTCCTTCCTTCCCTCATCGCGTCGAGCGGGATTTCCTTTGGGCACTGTACAGTCGCAGCTCATGCAGATTGGACCATGAGAAGGGTTGGAGTCAGTCCCACACATTCAATCCTTGAGGGTAGTTGGTGCGCAGTTTGTGTCTCCAAAACCTTTCTCTTTCTTTCCTCCTGTTTGGATCTTCTGTTAGGATATGTTCTATGGCTGTGACTCTCAGGTGTTCAATGGAGTGTCCAGGGGTCTGGAAGTGACGAGCCACCAGCGTTTCCCTTCTTTCCTCCACCCCTTTCTTGTTGTAGTCAGGTTTTGTTGTTCTTGTGCTCTTCTGTTCGTCTGAGTTTTTGATGTTCGATCTGTGTCCATAGAATCTGTGTTGTAGAGTCAGAAGCTTGCTATTTAACTATCAAACTAGCTAACTAACTGAATAACTAACAAACTAACTAACTAATTAACTAACTCACTAACTAACTAACTAACTGACTAACTAACTAACTAACTAGTTGACTAACTAACTAGCTATCAAACTAAGTAACTAGTCTGTCCCGTCTCTCCTACATATTGCACATCTTTGCATTTGGCACAGTCAATGAGGTAGATGAGGAACTAACGAACTAACGAACTAACTAACTAACTAGCTAACTAGCTAACGAACGAACGAACGAACTAACTAAATGACTAACTAACTAACTAATTAGCTACTAACTGATTAACTAACTAACTAACTAACAAACAAATTAACTAACTAACTAACTAACTAACTAACTAACTAACTAACTAACTAACTAACTAATATTCAACTAACAAACTACACAACTAACTAACTAACTATCTAACTAACTATATAACGAATTACCTAACTAACTAACTAACCAGCTAACCAACCAATAAACTAACTAACTAACTAAAACTATCTAACTAACTAACTAAAATTTAACTAAACTAATAATAAATAATTAACTAACTAACTACTGACTAACTAACCGACTATAAGTAATTCACTAACTAACTAACTGATTAACTAAATATCTAAATAACTAACTTACTAACTAACCATCCAAACAACCAACTAACTAACTAACGTAATAAACTGACTACCAACATAAGTAAGTCAGAAGCTTGCTATTTAACTATCAAACTAGCTAACTAACTGAATAACTAACAAACTAACTAACTAATTAACTAACTCACTAACTAACTAACTAACTGACTAACTAACTAACTAACTAACTAGTTGACTAACTAACTAGCTATCAAACTAAGTAACTAACTAAGGTAATGAACTAACTACCAACATAAGTAAGTCAGAAGCTTCCTATTTGACCATCCAACTACCTAACTCACTAAGTAAATAAGTAACAAACTAACTTACAGTCTGACTAACCAACTAACTAACTAACTGACTACCTAACTATCTAACTAACTACCTAACTAATTAACTACCTTACAAACTAACTAACTAACGAACGTAATGAACTAACTACCAACATAAGTAAGTCAAAAGATTCCTTTTTAACTATCCAACTAGCTAACTAACTGACTAGATAAGTAATTAACTAAAAACTAACTAACTAAACTAACTAACTAACGAACAAACCAACCAACCAACCAACTAACTAACTAACTTACAAAACTAACTTACAAAACTAAGTAACAAACTAACTAACTAACTAGCTAACTAACTAACTAACTGACTAACTAACTAACTAACTAACTAACCAACCAACCAACCAATCAACCAACCAACCAACCAACCAACTAAATAACTAACGGAATGCACTAACTACCTGCACAAGTAAGTCAGAAGCTTCGTATTCAACTATCGAACTAACTAACTGACGAACTAACTAAACAACTAACTAAATAACTAAGCAAGTAACTAACTAACTAACTAACTAGTTAACTAAGCAACTAACTAACTAACTAACTAACTAATCAACTAACTAACAAACTTACAAACTAATTAACGAAATAACTAATTTTAATTAAAAAATTAACTAACTATTTAATTAACTGAGTAACTAACTAACAAAATAAGTAAATAATTAAGTAAATCTTACTGTGCACAACACACGAAACACCTTAAATAATTAAGTAACTAACTAACTAAGTAACCTATTAAAGAACTAACTAACTATCTTATTAACCAACCAACCAACTAACTAACTAACTAACTAACTAACTAACTAACTAACTACCAACCTGACTGACTAACTAACTAACAAACGAACTATCTTACTAACTACCTAACTAAATAACTAACTAACTAACTACCTAACTACCTAACTAACTAACTAACTAACTAACTAACTAACTAACTAACTAACTAACTAACTAACTAACTAACTAATGAAACCAACTACTACCAACATAAGTAAATAAGTAAATAACTAAGTAACTAAATAACTAACTAGCTACCTATCTAAGTACCTCACTAACTAAGTAACTAACTAACAAACTAACTAACTAACTAACCAAGGAACTAACTAACTAACTAACTAACTAACTAACTAACTGACTGATTAACTAACTAACAAACGAAATAACTAACTATCTACTAACAAAACTAACTAACTAAATAACTAACTAACTAACTAAATAATTAACTAATCAACTAACTTACTAACTAACTAATCAACTAATTAACAAACTTACAAACTAATTAACGAAATAACTAATCAACTAACTAACTAACTATTTAACTAACTAACTGAGTAACTAACTAACAAATAAGTAAATAATTAAGTAATTCTTACTGTACACAACACCCGAACACCTTAAATAATTAAGTAACTAACTAACTAAGTAACCTATTAAAGAACTAAATAACTATCTTATTAACCAACCAACCAACCAACTAACTAACTAACTAACTAACTAACTAACTAACTGACTAACAAAAAAAACGAAATAACTAACTATCTACTAACAAACTAACTAACTAACTAACTAATTAACTAAAAGAAATTAACTAACTAACTAACTAACTAACTAACTAACTAACTAACTAACTAACTAACTAACTAACTAACTAATAACTAACTAACTAACTAATGAAACCAACTACCTACCAACATAAGTAAATAAGTAAATAACTAAGTAACTAAATAACTAACTACCTAGCTAAGTACATTACTAACTAAGTAACTAACTAACATTAACTAACTAACCAACCAACTAACTAAATAACTAAAAAACTAACTAAAGAACTAACTAACTAATTAACTAACTAACTAACTAACTAACTAACTGGCTGACTAACTCAATAACTCACTAACTAACTAACTAACTAACTAAGTATCGTAATGAACTAACTACCAACATAAGTTAGTCAGAAGCTTCTTATTCAACTATCCAACTAGATAACTAACTAACTAACTAACTAACTAGCTAGCTAGCTAACTAACTAACTAATAACTGATAACTAACTGACTAACTAACTGACAGATTAACTAACTAACTATGGAATTAACCAACTAACTAACTAAGTAACTAATTAACGAACGAACTAACTTACTAACTAACTTACTAAATTACTAACTAACTTACTAAGTACCTAACTAACTAGGTACCAAATTAACTAACTAATTATTTAACTAACTAACTAACTAAGTACCTAACTAACTAACTAATTTTTTAATAACAAACTGACAGACTAACTATGTAACCAACCAACCAACCAACCAACCAACCAACCAACAACTAACTATTTAAATAACTAACTAACTAACTAACTCACTCACTCACTCACTCACTTATTCACTCACTCACTCACTCACTCACTAACTAACTAACTAACTAACTTACTAACCAACTAACTAACCATCTAACTAACTAACTACATAACTAACTAACTAATTATTTAATAACTAACTACCTAACTGACAGACTAACTAAGTAACCATGTAACTAACCAACTAAACAACTAACCAATCAACCAACCAACCAACCAACCAACCAACCAACTAACTAACTAACTAACTAACTAACTAACTGTTCAACTAACAAACTACATTACTAACTGACTAACTAACTAAATATATAACGAATTATCTAACTAACTAACTAACCAGCTAACCAACCAATAAATTAACTAATTAACTAAAACTATCTAACTAACTAACTGAAGATAACTAATTAACTAACTAACTTACTGACTAACTAACCAACTAACTAACTAACTAACTAACCAAACCAACCAACCAACCAACCAACCAACTAAATAACTAACGGAATGCACTAACTACCCGCACAAGTAAGTCAGAAGCTTCGTATTCAACTATCGAACTAACTAACTAACTGACGAACTAACTAAACAACTAACTAACTAACTAATTAACTAAGCAACTAACTAACTAACTAACTAACTAATTAACTACGCAACTAACTAAGTAAGTAATCAACTAACTAACAAACTTACAAACTAATTAACGAAATAACTAATTAACTAACTAACTAACTATTTAACTAACTGAGTAACTAACTATAACAAAATAAGTAAATAATTAAGTAAATCTTACTGTGCACAACACACGAACACCTTAAATAATTAAGTAACTAACTAACTAAGTAACCTATTAAAGAACTAACTAACTATCTTATTAACAACCAACCAACAACCAACCAACTAACTAACTAACTAACTAACTAACTACCTACCTGACTGACTAACTAACAAACAAACGAACTATCTTACTAACTACCTAACTAAATAACTAACTAACTAACTAACTACCTATCTACCTGACTGACTGACTAACTAACAAACGAACTAACTATCTTACTAACTACCTAACTACCTAACTAACTAACTAACTAACTAACTAACTAACTAACTAACTAACTAACTAACTAACTAACTAACTAATGAAACAAACTACTACCAACATAAGTAAATAAGTAAATAACTAAGTAACTAAATAAACTAACTAGCTACCTATCTAAGTACCTCACTAACTAAGTAACTAACTAACAAACTAACTAACTAACTAACCAACGAACTAACTAACTAACTAATTAACTAACTAACTAATTAACTAACTAACTTACTAACTTACTAACTAACGAACGAACGAACTATCTAACTAACTATCTAACTAACTAACTAACTAACTAACTAA
>JAPXFY010001956.1:22500-30874 GCA_030674185.1 Monoplex corrugatus | reverse complement strand
TATCCCGAGGTGGTGGTATCGGCATCCTCTATAACGACTCACTCCATTCCCGCCTATCTTTCTCGCAGTCTCTGCCTTTCTCCCATCCTTCTTTCGAGCACGTTGAAGTATTCTTCCAATCCACCCCTCACCCCATAATAATAATAATAATGTTTATTTATATAGCGCATATTCCATGCAAACATGCTCACCAGCGCTTTACATTTCGCAAAACAAAAAATGTTCACAACTACGTATACAATGAGAAAACAACCACCATCAAAGCTACACAAGTAAGAAGATACATCAAAAACCACAGAATATTCAAGTTCAAACACTGACTTACGCAATGAAACAACAACAGACCTTTCGTAATAATAATAATAATGAGCATTTATATAGCGCACAGTCCAAAAAATTGCTTCTGGCGCTTTACAAGTACACACACACACAGACACACACACACACACACACACACACACACACGCACGCACGCACGCGCGCGCGCACGCACACACACACACAAACACACACACACACACACATACACGATCGCAGGTTGTCAATATCATAAGCATAAAGAAGAAGCACCACGAAGAGGAGAAGTCAGCACGAGAACAGATGTGTTTTGAGTGAGGTTTTGAAAGAGGTAATAGACTCTGCGTGCCTGAGAGGAGTTGGTAGGGTATTCCACGTAGTGGGAGCCTGGTAAGAGAAAGATCGTTGGCCATAAGTTTTTGTCCTCACAGAGGGAATGCGGAGAAGTCTAGTGTCAGATGAAGAGCGGAGAGAGCGAGAAGGAGTGTAAATGTGAACAAGTTCAGAGAGGTATTCAGGGCCAGTGCCAGAGACAGCATGGTAGGTCAGTGAAGAAATTTTGTAATCTATCCTGTCTGAGATGGGAAGCCAGTGAAGTGAGTGAAGCAAAGGAGAGACATGTTCAAATTTAGAGGACCTACAAACCAGACGGGCGGCATTATTCTGTATTCGTTGAAGTCTATGTAAGAGATGTTTAGGAAGTCCAACCAAAAGAGAGTTGCAATAGTCAAGTTTAGAGAAGATGAAAGCACAGACTAGAGTTTTAGTAGCGTCAGCAGACAGGAGGTGGCGGACAGAGCTAATCTTCCGAAGTTCAAAGTAAGCACTTCTAGAAACATTTGAGATGTGTTGCTGAAAAGAGAGGGTTTGGTCAAGAGTGACCCCAAGACTGCGAACAGCGGAAGAAAAGGGAACTGTGATATTGCCCATTTCAAGAGAAGTGGGCAAAGATGGTTGGCTGAGAAATTTCTTGGGGCAAGCTAGGAGGAGTTCCGTTTTGTCATCATTTAGCTGAAGTTTATTTTGTGTCATCCATACCTTCAGGTCTGAAATGCACCCCTGCGTCCGAGCCATCAGCCCATCAATTTCATTAATGGAAGCCGACTGATGAACCTGAGTATCATCAGCGAAGCTCTCATGTGACATGGCGTGACGACTGATGACATCGGACACAGGTGACGCATACAGCACAAAAAGCATGGGTCCCAGAACAGACCCTTGTGGGACGCCGGAAGACAGAACAGATGGTTCAGAAGAAACACCCTTCACACAGACAGTTTGAGTGCGATCGACTAGATAGGATTGGAACCAACTCAGAACAGAACCACAGATGCCAAAAGAAGTTTGAAGTCTGGACAGAAGGATAGAATGATCAATAGTGTCAAAGGCAGCGGAGAGATCTAAGAGAGCAAGAATGGAAACTCGGTCATTGTCAAGACCGAGAAGAATGTCGTTGACTATCCTCAGGAGAGCTGTTTCAGTGCTGTGTGACTGCCTGTATGCTGACTGGTGTGGATTCTCCTGTTTCTATCGACCTCCACCTAGCTCTGGCAACAAGCTCACCACATCCATGTTTCTCTCTGACTTTGACCAACTACTTGACTACTACTGCCTCTTACTTGGAAATCTCATCATTCTAGGTGACATCAATGTCCACTATGACAACACTCACCGTTATGACACAAGACATATCATCAACTCTCTGTCCAATCACAATATGACACAACACATTTCTGAACCAACCCATAGAAATGGTCACATTCTTGACTGGATCATTTCTCGTGATCACCACAATTCAGCTACTGACAACTGCTTAGTTCTTTCTACCCGTCTAACTTCAGCCCTTCCATCTGACCACTCTGCAATTCTCTGTTTTCTTGACATTTCTCCTCCTTCCCGTACCACGTGCACAGTGACTCGACGCAATCTCAAATCTATCAACCTCTCCACATTTTCATCTGATGCCTTCCGTCTCCTTTCTGAAAAGTCACATAACCTTGCCGATGAATTCTATACTACTCTCCACCATCTTCTGGACACTCATGCTCCAGCCACAACCCGTCTTTTACCTGACCACCCCCCCTACTCCCTGGCTCACTCATGAGATTGCCTGTGCAAAACGTGCCCGCCGCAGAGCAGAGCGCCGCTGGCGCAAATCCAAACTCACTGTACATGAACAACTTTTCCAAGCCTCTAAAACAAAAGTATCCACCCTCATTGCATCTGCAAAAACAAGCTATTTCCAAACCAAAATCCTGAATGCCTCTTCTTCAAAAGAACTCTTTACAACCATGAATCATCACCTTGGCACATGAAAAGATTTACCTCTCCCAACAAAACACACACAAATGAAGAACTCCCACCTATATTCTCCAAGTATTTCACCACCAAAATACAAACTCTTCGTGACAGGCTTGACAGGACACCATGTCAAACATGCCCATCTGACCCTTCCTTATCTGGCACACCTCTTACTACTTTTACCCCAGTCTCACAAGAAGAAATTCTCAACACAATCAGATCCATGTCCTTCAAAACCTGCGAACTGGATCCTCTTCCAGGTTCTCCCTACTCTCCTCCCATTCATAACTGACATCATCAACACTTCTCTTCAAACTGGAACTGTCCCAGATTCTTTCAAGTCTGCTATTGTTCGCCCTTTCTTCAAGAAATACAATTTAGACACAAATGAACTGAAAAATTACTGGCCTATCTCTAATCTCTCTTTCTTGTCAAAACTCCTCGAAACAGTTGTCCTCAACATTGCTCTCTCCTGGTTCACTTCATATCTATCAAAGAGAAAACAAACTGTTCTCATCAATGGCACTTACTCTCAACCTGCATACCTGACCTGTGGTGTTCCACAAGGATCTGTCCTTGGCCCTGTTCTTTTCAATCTTTATACCTCCCCCCTGTCCACCATCATCAACTCCCACTCTATAAAACACCACTTCTATGCTGATGACACCAAACCTCAAGACAGTGACTCACCTGACAATATACAGCGCCTCTTGACTCGCACCAATGAGTGTTACTCGGACATTAAGAACTGGATGACGTTCAACAAACTTCAGCTTAATGACGACAAGACAGAAGCTATCCTCATTGGCACCCGTCAGAAACTTTCTCAGCTGCCTCCTCTTTCTCTCCCAATTTCTGATTCAGCTAAAAACCTTGGTGTCTGCATTGACTCTACCCTCTCCATGAACAACTTTGTTTCTCAAACTGCCAGATCTTGCTACTATCATCTCCATCGTATAAGCCTGATCAGGAATTATCTCTTTGTCGAAACAACTGCAAAACTCGTTCTCTCCTACATAATGTCTCGCATTGACTATTGCAATTCACTTCTGTCTGGTCTTCCTGCCTCCACCTTTCACATCCTACAGTGCATTCAAAACAATGCTGTACGCCTTGTACTCAAAAAGAAAAAAGCTGACCACATATCTCCTCTCCTGGCACAACTTCACTGGCTCCCTGTATCAAAGCGTATACAGTACAAACTAGACACCATGTGCTACAAAAGCCTCAATAACGCAGCCCCCGATTACCTGTCAAGCCTACTTGAGATATATGTTCCCTCACGTACCCTCCGCTCTGTCTCCGATCCTCTGACTTTTCGCTTTCCACGCACTAAGCTCAATACCTATGGTCCACGAGCCTTCTCTGTTTCTGGTCCACTCTCCTGGAACAAACTTCCTCTCTCAGTCCGTCAGCAACCTACTTTTGTCTCCTTCAAGTTCGCTCTCAAAACTCACCTTTTCTCCTCTGCATAAAATCCTAACCTTACTCAACCCCCCTCTGCAGCCTGTCTCCGCTCGGAGGGGAATCACATTGTTATAATATATAATTGTATATGATATGCTCTCTATAATTTTCCATTGCTTTTATTCTTGCTTTTATTGCTTTTATTCTTTCTCCCCATTTATAGCCATGCGTGTGTGTGTGTGTTTGTGTGTGCGTGCGTGTGTGTGCGTGCGTACGTGCGTGTGTGCGTGCGTTCGTGCGTGCGTGCGTGCGTTCGTGTGTGTCTGTTTCAGCGCTTAGATTTGATTTTATCAAGATTTTGCGCTATCTAAAATATTGTAATTATTATAATTATTATCAACCAGCTGAACTCTCACCTGTCTGCCAACAATCTCCTCAATCCTTTCCAGTCAGCCTACTGCCACTGCCATAGCACTGAAAGTGCGCTGCCACACATTCTCAACAATCTCCTCCTTGCAACTGATACCGGCAAAGTCTCTCTCCTCACACTCCTTGATCTGTCTGCAGCCTTTGATACCATTCATCATGGTATTCTCCTTTCTAGAGTTCATCATACATTTGGCATCTCTGACATTGCTCCTCTTGGTTCACTTCATATCTATCAAAGAGAAAACAAACTGTTCTCACCATTGGCACTTACTCTCAGCCTGCATACCTGACCTGTGGTGTTCCACAAGGATCTGTCCTTGGCCCTGTTCTTTTCACTCTTTACACCTCCCCCCTGTCCATCATCAACTCCTACTCTATAAAACACCACTTCTATGCTGATGACACCCATCTTCAAGACAGTGACTCACCTGACAATATACAGCGCCTCTTTAGTCGCACCAATGAGTGTTACTCGGACATTAAGAACTGGATGACATACAATATACTTCAGCTTAATGACGACAAGACAGAAGCTATCCTCATTGGAACCCGTCAGAAACTTTCTCAGCTGCCTCCTCTTTCTCTCCCATTATGTAACACATCAGTCCCAATTTCTGATTCAGCTAAAAACCTTGGTGTCTGCATTGACTCTACCCTCTCCATGAACAACTTTGTTTCTCGAACTGCCAGATCTTGCTACTATCACCTCCATCGTATATGCCTGATCAGGAAGTATCTCTTTGTCGAAACAACTGCAAAACTCGTTCTCTCCTACATAATGTCTCGCATTGAATATTGCAATTCACTCCTGTCTGGTCTTCCTGCCTCCACCATTCACATCCTACAGCGCATTCAAAACAATGCTGCATGCCTTGTACTCAAAACGAAAAAAAGCTGACCACATATCTCCTCTCCTGGCACAACTTCACTGGCTCCCTGTATCAAAGCGCATACAGTACAAACTAGACACCATGTGCTACAAAAGCCTCAATAACGCAGCCCCCGATTACCTGTCAAGCCTACTTGAGATATATGTTCCCTCACGTACCATCCACTCTGCCTCCGATCCTCTGACCTTTCGCTTTCCACGCACTAAGCTCAATACCTATGGTCCACGAGCCTTCTCTGTTTCTGGTCCACTCTCCTGGAACAAACTTCCTCTCTCAGTCCGTCAGCAACCTACTTTTGTCTCCTTCAAGTCCGCTCTCAAAACTCACCTTTTCTCCTCTGCATAAAATCCTGACTTCACTCAATCCCCTCTGCAGCCTGTCTCCATTCGAAGGGTAAACACATTGTAATATATATTTGTATATAATATGCTCTCTATACTTTTCCATTGCTTTTATTCTTTCTCCCCATTTATAGCCGTGTGCGTGTGTGTGTGTGTGTGCGTGTGTGTGTGTGTGTGTGTATGTGTGTGTGTGTATGTGTGTGCGTGCGTGCGTGTGTGTGTGCGTGCGTGCGTGTGTGTGTTTCAGCGCTTAGATTTGATTTTATGAAGATTTTGCGCTATATAAATATTGTAATTATTATTAATTATTATACATTTAAATCCTTATTCAACTCGACTGACCACTCTATGATAGTTCTTGGATGTATATGGCATTAATAGTTCCTTTCCCTTCGACACATCCACATTGTTCTTCTGCTACTTCTCTTTTGATTCTGTTCCTTGTTCTCATCATGATTATTCTTTATAAAATCTTTGTTACATGATTCATCAAGCCGATTGTACGATGGTGTTCGCATTCTATAGCCCTTGCTTTCATTGGAAGGGCAATAAACATTGATTTTGACATGTCTTAAGGGATTTTTCCAGTGTCATAAAAGGTATGTGCTCTCTAAAATCGATTTACACTTGCTCATCTTCTCATGTTCGTTTTCTGCACAGTGCATGTCACAAAAATGCAGCACTGTTTTTAAAGCATTCAACAACATTCACTCCACTTAAGAGACACATCAACTTAATGCAAAATAGCTTTTGACATTTTTTATTCACTATTTTTATTAAAGAAGACAAAAATAAACAAAAAGTTCATAGAAGTAAAGAGAAAGCAGCAAGAATGTTGGCCCTAGGCTAAAGTGAGCATGCTTATCGATTAAAGAACGTGAGCAAGAAGGAAAAAAATTCAGACATACAGACAGATATACAGTAGAGCTATAGAAGCTTACATCACATATGTGCTTCTTATTAAGCACACCCTTTTCATATGATAGAACACATGAAACGTTTTGTACCCAATGAAATATTTTTCATCACACACACCATCCAAACCACACCCTCACATGCTCATCAAAACGAGATTAATTACACAATGGTTGCTGATATCAAAGTGTCAATATACTTTTTTCTTGAATGGTGCAAACGTTTCTGTATTAGTACTGGTTCAGCGTCACAGTACCATGCAGAAAAAAGCAACAATCCACAAACTGTTGCAGCTGACTCACCTCTGCTGTTTTACCTCGAGTTTAAAATATAATGCAGTAGCATTTGTGCCGCGTGTTTTCACTGCTTCAGTTTCAGTTTGTCAAGTGCTTAGATTTGATTTTATCAAGATTTTGCGCTATATAAATATTGTAATTATTATTATCAATAAGATGACGTCTCCGCGCTCGGAATGACTTCCTTATGCACTAACGTCACAGGTGCCATGTGATGGAGAAGATCCAGAATGATCACCGTACAAGCCTTAAGCCTGCACATAAACCCACGAGCTTGCCAGGTCGTGAGGTTCTTCCTAGATAGTTCCACAACCATAGGGTCGTAGGGGAGTGAGATGGCAGAGACCTCAACTTTTCCTGGGGCCAGCACCACGAGGGCGGCGTCCATTCCCTCTTCCTAGATTCAAATTCATATTCATAGTCACATCTTTTTTTATCAAGACTACAGAAGGGTAAGAAGGCTAACTGATCTTCAAGGGATAGGACCTGGGAAATCATCCCATCTCTCCAATGTTTTATACCAAGGCAGCCGGGCAATGCCCTGCTCTTAACGATTTTCAACTGCCATGGGATCTTTAGCGTGTGCAGCCAGAAGGCACATGGGTCCGAATTGTTTTACGTTCCTTTCCGAAGGACTAGACGGTCAACAAAATGATGCGGCAAGACAGCATTCAATAACTATAAGAATCATTAACGACAGTCATGTCCAACTAAGGACAAACATTCGCTTCAGGACCTACTTCAAATGCTGGCTGTCCTCTCAATCAGGCGTTTGAAGTTTGTTCAAGAGGGAATCATCACACTGGGACAGGTCCACATAAGTTCAGTAACGTTTGCAAGAGAAGACCAGCTTTTCGCCTCATGTCAACGCATAGTCGTCTCTCACACGCGTTCAGTGAACGCCAGATCAAGTGAACGAGGAGGATAATGTATCCCATGGACATTCTGCACCTGCATGGAAATTTGCACGATATGGGCACTGTGAGGATGAGCGTGGTAGACCTGGAGGATGATCATGCACGAGAGAGAGAGAGAGAAAGAGAGAGAGGGAGACTGAGAGATAAAGAGAGAGAAAGGGGGAGAGAAAGAGAAAGAAAGAGAGAGAGATAAAGAAAGAGAAAGAGAGAAAGAGTGTGTGAGTGTGTATGTGTGTGTGAGTGGTGTGGTGTGTGTGTGTGTGTGTGTGTGTGTGTGTGTGTAAGTGTGTGTGTGTGTGTGTGTGTGTGTGAGTGTGTGTGGAGTTTGTTTAAGAGGGATCATCGCATTCAGACAATTCCATATGCGCTGCACCCAAATCTACCAGCAATTATTTGGCAGACTCGCTAACCTTGCCCCAAACCCTGTGCGCTGACAAAGTCTTGAAATAAGGAAGGGGGTGTGGGGGTGGTGAAGAGAAACGATCAGAATGATGGGCAGCGAGCAGGCCATTTTAATTGTGTCAGCTGAAATTGAACTCGAGATATCAGATCTTGAGTCCACGGCTCTTTAGCCTTACAAC
>JAPXFY010001956.1:0-17500 GCA_030674185.1 Monoplex corrugatus | reverse complement strand
TGCGTAGATATTGTAGCCGCATTTGTCTGATTCCTGATTGTACATTCATTAAAACATACTAACATAACAATCATAATTGTGTAGATATATAGAAAACAGAAAATTCACACTGTTGTTTGAAGATGTACTTCAATCGTAGAAAAGACAAACGAAGTAAAATAGCAACACCATACTTTTTGAAGAACATTTTTTGTTTAAAGATAGGGCCTTTTTATCACCAATTTTGTTTGTCAGTAACATGCAAGGAAAGCAAAAAGGAAACGACCATGTACAAACCAAAGATTTGTGACATTGTGAGGAGAAAAATGAACTGAAATGTATTACAATCCTTTTTTTTTTTCCTTTGTTTTGTTAATTAAAACCAAAACAAAATTTTGGTGTTTTTTTTTTAAAAAAAAGGGCCCCTTTTTTTTTAAAAAAAAAATTTTGGTTTCCTTTTTTTAAAAAAAATTTTTTTGGGTGTTGCTATTTTATTTTTTTTGGCTTTTCAAACGATTGAAGCCCATCTTCCCCCAACATTTTGGAAATTTTTTCTGTTTTCTATATTTCTAAAAAAATTTTTATGATTGTTATGTTAGTTTTTTTTAATGAATGTAAAATCGGAAAAATCAGACAAAAGGGGGGTACTTTCTACGCAACACAGTTTAAAAAATTTTTTTATGTAAAAAAGGGGGAAAAAAAAACCCTTTTTCCCCAAAATTGTACTTTTTAACCACAGCGTAACTTGAATAGTCTTGTGTAATCTCAGATTAAAATACAACCCCAAAAGGGGAGGTTATTTGGCAGGGGGGTTTTGTTTTGTATGTTTTGTGGTTGACAATAATGCACAGATTAAAGAAAATATGTATAAAAAAAAAAATCGTCAATATTTATTGCAGGTGTTTCTCTGTTAAATTTTCGTTCTTGAAAAGGGTTTTAACCGAGGATTGAGGAGGACCTTTGAAAATTTTTTTCCCAATACCACCTTTTTAAAAATTTCAACAGTTTATTTTTGTTTATAAAAAACTGCATAATCTGAAAAATGTGCAAATTTTCATGTTAGAAATTTTTTTTGGTCTCCCCCCGGGGGGAAAGGGTTGGACTGTTTACAGGAAACCCCCAAAAAATGGGTTTTAAAAAAATTTTTCCCTTTGTTCCCCCGCCCTTGGGCCCCACGAGTTTTCCTGCACTGTCAACCCTGTATTTTAATTAAAAAACTAACCCCCTTTGTTCCCCCTCATCCTATCCCCAAAAGCTTCCTGCGGAAAAGTGGGGAAAAAGGGGGGTGAGGGAATCAAAAGTTTTTTTTTGTTGGTGCATAGGGGGGGGGAGTAAAGGGGTTTTTTAAAACCATGGTTTTGGAAAAAGGGGTTTTTAAAATAAGAACAACTTTGACAGAAATTTTTAAAACCCCCTTTTCCTGTTTTGTTGCGTTGTGAAAAATTGGAGAAATAAGGGGGTTGGACGAATACTTGGGGCGATTGTTTTGGGGAAAAAAGATGCCCTTAATTCCAAAAATTTGGGGGAAATCTCAAACCCAAAAGGGGGTTTCCAGTTTTTAATCGTCGAATTTTTCGGTTCTTGGGGGGAGGTGAGGGGGGGGAAAAGGGTTTGCTAAGAATTAAAAAAATCTTGGAATCTAAAAAAATGGTAATGACAGGATGATCTTTCGTGGGGAACCAAAAAGCTTTTTTGACCCCCAAAACCCCTATAAAAAAAAAAGAGGCAGTAAAAGGGGTTTTTCTCTCTCTTTTTCCCCCTCTCTTTTTTTTTTCTCTCCTATCTCTCTTTCTCTCTTTTTTCTCTCTCTCTCTCTCCCCCCTCTCTCTCTCTCTTACACACACACTACCCCCCCCCACACTCAAACAATGAAAAAAGGCCCAGAGGAACAGGGCCGCCTGTCATGAAAAAAGCATTACAGGGTCGATGGCAAATTTGGGTTTTTTTGGGGAAAAATGAAAGTCCAAAAAAACTGTGACGCGGGTTTTTTGATCAATTGGGGCCCCGGCTTTAAAAAATTCTTTTTTTTTGTTAAATAGTTTAGCATAGGAAATTTTTTTTCCCCGTCATCTTTGACAAAAGTGGTTTTTTTTTAAATTGGAAAAAATATCCCCCCTTTTTGAGCGGGGAAATTTTTCGTTTTCTCCCCGGGGTTTTTGGGGACATACACACACATTAATAATATTAAAATGATAACAAAAAACAAAACCCCTAATAATAATAATGATGTTTATGATAATAAAATTTTAAAAAAATAATAATAATAATGATAATAATATAAAAATAATAATAAAAATTATTAAAAATAAAAGATGTTTAACTTTTTTTGCAAAAAAATCCCTTTTTAAAAAAAATGCTCATTGCTCTTTCCCCCCCTAGGACTTTTAAAAACGTGCCCCACACACAAAAACCCCAAAACCCCAAACACCACACACAACACAACACACACACCACGCACGCACGCACGACCCCAAACACAAAAACGTTGTATATACAGACAGGCGGACAGTCCACAAAATTTCATGCACATTACATGTTTTGCATATTGACTTTTTGAATTTTGGCTAGGGATGTTGATTGTATGTGTGTTGATTTTTGGGATGGTAAGTTAAATTTTTTTCATTTTCCCCCTTTTAATTATTTTAATCTATTTTGTTTTTTTTGGGGTTTTTTGTTTGTTTGTTTGTTTGTTTGTTTGTTTGTTTGTTTTTGTTTGGTTTTTTGTGTTTTTTGTGTGTGTGTTTGTTCGTTTTTTTTTTGGGGGGGAATCTAAACTTTTTTTTAAAAACGGCTTTTTGGCATTTTATTTTTTTTTTATTTGTTTATTTATTTGTTTACCATTTATTTTTTATCTATCTATTTTGTTTTTTATTTTCTATTAAATTTTTTATTTTTTCTTTGGTTGGTTTTGATTTAGGGGTTTTTCCCCCAATGGGGTTCACGTATTGGTCACTATTTTTGGGCCCCGACCCCCAAAGGGATTCTAAAAAAAATGTTTTAAACCAAAAAAAATTCTCCTTTTCATTTTATGCAAATGTTAAAAAACATCGGAAAAATTTGGGTTTTTTAGCCTCGTGACGTACACTTTTCCCCGTCTTTTTTCAAAACTTTAGTAATAATTCAATTGGATTTTTGTACTATATGGGGCTAAACGTGTTTAAATTTAGTTAAAAAAAGAATCTTTTCCTCCCTTCCCCGAGCTTTGACTTAAACTAGATTGTGGTGTAGTTGCAAAAAAATCAAAATTTGGGCGTCCATAGCCTTTCAGAAAAGTTTTTAAGCAATACTAAAACCCCCTCAAAAAGGGCCTAAACCCCCCGTTTGAAGGAAACCAAAAAATTTTTCTGGGCCTGAAAAAAAGGGGACTGAGAGCCCCTGAGACGTCAAATGTTTTTTTGGGCCCTTGATATTCTACGTTTCAAAAACGGCCATAAAAAAATAGAAACCCAAATTCAAAAATTTATGGAGAGAAAAAAAAGAGAAAAAAATCCCCGCCGAGCTGTTTCTCTGGGCCCCCCTCGGCAGGCTTGTAGCCATGGTTTTTGCATGGGGACCAGCGTGGAACAAACAAAATTGATCCGGTCCCCGGTTAAAAGGGGGGTCTCAGTTAAAAAAAAGGGGTACCCCACTGCGTAGCTTTCATCCGCGTTTTACCCCCTTTTTAGCGCAACGCTGGGTTGAGAAATGGCTTCAGGGGGGCACCGCCGTGAGCGAACTCCGACTTTGCGACAAAATAAGTGAGGTTTTCCCCCGATGGGGGGGGTTTTTTTGGCCCCCCCGGTCACGGTTGAGGGCGGGGTTCCCTTGCAGCGATGTAAACTGCCTCCTTTACTCCCCTTGGAACCCCATCTTGCTTTTTGTCAAAAACTTGTACATCCCCTTTTTAAAAAAGTGGTGTTGGGGGGTGGATCAGGGGGTTTTTCCACTGGAGAGGACTCCGTTTGTGTTCTTTTAATTTTTGTGCAAGTTGTGCCAGTTTCGTATTATATAAAATGGTCACGCCTTTTGGGCAGTCTATTTGTAAAAACCCCCTGATGTGTTTTTTTGTCTGTTTTGTTTTGGGGGTTTTGGATTAACTGGCTTCTGTGGGGGTTGGCGTGGCCTGCCCCCAATTCCCCTGATTTCCGGCTTGAGCCTCGGAAAACGCCGGGGGAGTAGGGCTGGGGACTTGCCCTCTCAAGGGGGGTTTGGCCGTTCAGGGGAGGGGGGGGTTTTTAGGTTTTCTTGCCCCGGGGGGCCCCCCGGCCCAAAATTTGGTCCCCTGCCACACTAAGTAATTTTTTGGTGTACTGCCACCTTTTTTTTCTCTAGGGTTTTGTCGATAGAGCAGTGGTCTTCGGTTTTTGGGTGAGGGGGGGTTTTCCCAAACCCCTTGGTTTCCCCTGGGGGGGGGGACTGTCAAATTGTAAGTACTGGTCCGAGTGGGCGGCCTTTTTAGGGGAGGGAAAAAAGGCGAGGGCCTGTCTCCATCCGGGTGATGCGGGTACCAAAACATGTTTTTTTTTGCCGTTCTCTTCTACCTAATTAAGGTTTTGAGCTTGATGGAGGGTGTTGGTTGTTGGGATGGGGGGAAAATTTTTTTTTCCCCAAATTTTTCACCCAGTCCCCATTGTCGTCCTTGTAGCGGGGCCCCAGTAGGGGGGGGGGAAAGGTGTGGAACGTCGCCAAAGCTTTTCCCTAAAAATTTTGGTTGGCGACAAATGGGACTCATGGGGGACCCCAAATTGATCTCGTTTTCTCCCCTTTTAAAGGTTTTCCCCCTTTTACCTTCCAGTTTACCCCTTTTCAGGATCTGTGTTGGTACGGGGGGGTGTTTTGGTTTTTTAAAACCACTGTACGAGAAATAGAATCGTATGGAGATTTTTGGAATTTGGGCCCCCTTGGCCCCTTTCTAAAAAATAGGCCTTCCCCTGGTTGACAGACAGCTGAGTATTTGTGCATTAAAAAGGGGGGGGGGGCGGGGGTCTGTCATGGAGTTGGTTTTTTACGAATAGCTAGTTGTGTTATGATTAGACCTTTAATTATCTATCTTTTTTATTTTTTGGGTTTTTATATTACTTTTTTAAAAATAAGATACACGGGGTACACTTGTCGTTTTAATGAACCCCAGATTTTTCCCCGGGGATAGGGATAAAAAATCAGTATAAAATATAAAATAGGCAGAAATAGTTTAAAAAAGGCCCCAAGCCCCCGGGCCCGTCAGGGTTTTTTCGTGAGGCTTTTAAGGTTTTGAGCCATGATCACCATACACAGGGGGGTTTTTGACGTTAGTGCATATGGAAGTAATTCTGAGCGCGGGTTTTTAAACTTGAAAAACAAAAAAAAACAAACTTTTTTTTCTCTCTACAACAGCAAAGGGAAAGGTACGGGTTAGTTCTGAATAGTTTTCCCTTTTGGGTTCTCTCTACAATGAAAAAGGCCCCCTTTTTTCAGAATTTTGGGAAAACGTACAGGGGGTTCTCTTACAAAAAAGGGGGAAAAGGTACGGAGACAAGTACCGAAAAAGGGGTGCAGTGGCTTCTCTCTAAAAACAGAAGGGAAAGGGGACGGAGATATTTTTCCGAAAAAGTGGCAGTGGCTTTTCACTACAAAAACAAGGGGGAATGGTACAGATATAGTTTTAATATTTTCAGTGGTTTTTTTCCCCCCCAACCCAAAGGGACGGGTTTCAAGGGGCAGTACCTTTTAAAATGTGCAGTGGCTTTTTCTGTACAAGGGGCAAGTAAATCATATGAGTCCCCCGGGCATATGCCCCCCTGTAGTACAGATGTGAGACTGCGGTTTTTGTTTTAAAAACCAGGAAAAATTTGTTTTAAGGGTTTTAAAACCCCTGGACTCAAAAATCTGATATCTCGAGAAAATTTTTAGCTGACCAATTAAAATGGCCCCGCTCGCTGCCCATCATTTTGGGGTCGTTTCTTTTCACCCCCCCAACCCCCCCCCCCCTTTCCCTTTTTTGGGGTTTTTTCAGCGCACGGGGGTTTGGGGGGGAAGGTTAGGAGTCTGCCAAAAAATTTGCTGGTAGATTTGGGGGCAGCGCATTGGAATTGTCTGAATGGGGTTTACCCCCCTTAAAAAAAACTCCCCCACAACTCCACACACACAAAAACCCCCACACACACTTCCACACAACCACACACACACAAAAACAAAACACCACAATACCACCCCCTTTCACATCAAACATTTTTTTCTCTCTTTCTTTTCTTTATCTCTCTCCCCTTTTTTTTCTTTTTCTCCCCCCCTTTCTCTCTTTTTATCTCTCAGTCCCCCTTTTCTCTTTTTTCTCTCTCTCTCTCTCGTCCCCGGGGTAAACCTCCGGTTCCCCCGCAAAACCCCCCCAGTGCCCATATCGTGCAAATTTCCATGAGGTGCAGAATGTCCATGGGTACATTATCCTCCTCGTTCACTTGATTGGCGTTAAAATAAAAAAGGTGTGAGAGAGGGGTATGCGTTGACAGAGGCAAAAGGGTGGTCTTCTCTTGCAAACTTTTTCTGAACTTTTGGGGAAAACCCGCCCCCGTGGGATGATTCCCTCTTGAAAAAAATTCAAACCCCTTTTTTTAAGGGGGACAGCCAGCTTTGGGGAATAGGTCCTGAAGCAAATTTTTTGCCCCTTGTTGGCATGACTGTCGTTAATGATTTTTTTTGTTATTGAATGCTGTCTTGCCGCATAAAATTTTTTGCCCCTTAGCCCTTTCCCCGGAAAAAAAACTTTTAAAAATTTTTGGCCCTTTTTTTGGGGGCCTTTGGGCCCCGCACACGCTAAAAACCCCCTGGCAGTTGAAAATCTTTTTTGAGCGGGGGATTGCCCCGGTGCCTTGGTTTTAAAACATTGGAGAGAGGGGAAAAGTTTTCCCCCGGGGCCCTTTTTTCCCTTAAGTTTTAGTTAGCCTTCTTCCCCTTTGTAGTCTTGATAAAAAAGATGGGGGCTTTTGAATAGGGGAATTTTTAAAACTGGGAAAAGAGGGAATGGACGCCGCCCTCGGGGGCGGGGCCCCGGAAAAGTTGGGTCTCTGCCATCTCACTCCCCTAGGGGCCCTTTTTGGTTGGGGGAACTATCTAGGAAGAACCCCCGACCTGGCAAGCTCGGGGTTTTTTGTGCGGGGTTAAGGCTTGTCCCCGGGACATTCTGGATCTTCCCCAATCACATGGCACCTGGGGGCTTTTGTCCCCTGGGGGAAGGCATTCCGAGCGGGGGGACGTCATCTTATTAAAATAATAATTCAAATTTTTATAGGGGAAAAAATTTTTAAAAAAACAAATCTAAGCATTTTACAAAAAAAAAATGAAGCAGTGAAAACACGCGGCCAAAGCTCCCTAAAATTTTTTTTAAAATTTGGGGTTTTTAAAAAGCAGAGGTGAGTCAGCTGCAACATTTGTGGATTTTTGCTTTTTTCTGCAGGGACTGTAAAAGCTGAACCAGTACTAATACAGAAAGTTTGCACCATTCAAAAAATATATTGACACTTTATATCAGAAAAAATTTGTAATTAAATCTCGTTTTGATGAGCATTGGGAAAAGGGTTTTTGGGTTTGGGGGGTGTGTGTGATGAAAAATATTTCATTGGGTACAAAAAAATTTTTTGTTTTTATCATATGAAAATAAAAGGGGGGGCTTAATTAAAAAGCACATATGTGGGGTAAAGTTCTATAGCCCCCACTGTTATCTGTCGTATGGGGTGAATTTTTTTTTTTTTTGCTCACGTTCTTTAATCGATAAGCATGCTCACTTTAGCCTAGGGCCCCAAATTCTTGCTGCTTTTTTCTTTACTTTATGAACTTTTTGTTTTTTTTTTTCTTCTTTAAAAAATAGGAAAAAAAAAAGTCAAAAAATTTTTGCAAAATTTAAGGGGTTATGTGGGGTCTTTTAATGGAGTGAAAAATTTTTTAATGCTTTAAAAAAAAATGCTGCATTTTTTTAAAAAAGCACTGTTTTTAAAAAAAGAAAATGAGAAGAAAAAAACAAGTGTTTTAAATCGATTTTAGAGAGGGGCCCCACCTTTTATGGGGACGGGAAAAAAACCCCCTTGCATGTCAAAATCAATGTTTATTGCCCTTCAATGAAAAAGGGCTTAAATGCGAACACCATCGAAAATCGGCCCCTTATGAAAAATGTAACCCCAAAGGGGTTTTTTTTAAAGGGGAAAATCATGATGGGGAAAAAAGGAAAAAAATCAAAAAAGGGGGAATAGAGGGGAAAAAATTTTTGGATGGGCGAAGGGAAAGGAACTATTAAATTTTCCCTATTTTATCCCCAAAACTATCATAGACTTTTGGCCAAAACGAGTTGAAATTTTAAAGGTTTAAATGTATAAAAAATTTAAAAATAATTCAATATTTATTAGCGCCAAAAAATTCATTAAAAAAAAATCTAAGCGGGGGAAAAAAAACCCCCCGCACGCCCCCCACAAAACCCCACGCACGGGACGCACACACCCCCCCCACACACTTTTACAAACACACACACCCCCAAAACCCAAAAAACACACACGCACACGGGGGATAAATGGGAGAAAGAAAATTTTAAAACAATTTTGGAAAAAATTTTAAAGGGGGGCATATTATATACAAATATATATTAAATGTGTTTACCCTTCGAAAAGGGGGGCAGGGCCCCCAGAGGGGATTTTGTGAAGTCAGGATTTTAAGCAGAGGAGAAAAAAGGGAAATTTTTGTTTTGAGACGGGCTTGAAGGAGACAAAAGTAGGTTGCCCCACGGGGGTGAGAGAGGAAAATTTTTTTCCCCGGGGAGTGGGGCCGAACAGGAAGGTCGTGGGGCCCCAGGTATTGAGCTTTGTGCGTGGAAAGCGGGGAAAATCAGAGGATCGGAGGCAGAGTGGTGGGGTTCGTGAGGGAAAAAAATAATCAAGTAGGGGTTTACGGTTTAAGGGGGGGCTGCGTTATTGAGGGGTTTTTTAGCACTTTTGGGGGGTTTTTTGTTTGTTTTTGTTTGCGCTTTGATTCCGGGGGCAGTGAAGGGGGTTTGCCAGGGAGGAGATATGTGGTCAGCTTTTTTTCGTTTTGAGTACAAGGCATGCAGCATTTTTTTGAATGCGTTTGGGGGATTGAATGGTGGGGGGGAGGAAGACCAGACAGGAGTAAAAATTCAATATTCATTGCGCCCCCTTTTGTAGGAGAGAACGAGTTTTCCCCGTTTGTTTCGACAAAAAGATATTTCCCTTTTTTTAGGCATATACGATGGAGGGGGATAGTAGAAGATCTGGGGGTTTTTTGGGGAAAAAAGTTGTTCATGGGGGGGGGTTTTGGGGTAAATTTTAAAACCCCCAAGGGGGTTTTGGGGGTTTAGAAATTGGGACTGATTTTGTTAAATAATGGGAGAAAAAAGGGGAGGCATTTTAAAAAAATTTCTGAGGGTTTCCCCAAGAGGATAGCTTCTGTTTTGTCTTTTATTAAGCTGAAAGTATATTTTATGTCATCCATTCTTAATGCCCCAGTAACACTCTTTTGGGCGACTAAGAGGGCTGTATATTGTCGGTGAGTCACTGCCCCTTAAGATGGGGGGTCCGCATAGAAGTGGTGTTTTATGGGTTTGGGGGGGGTTTGATGGCCCCGGGGGGGGGTGTAAAAAGTGAAAAAAAAGGGGCCCAAAGGGGCGCCTTTTGGAACCCCAAAAGGTCTGGTTTTGGGAAAGGTGAGGGGTTTAAATGCCCCAAGGTGAGAACAGTTTTTTTTTTTCCCCCTTTTTTTGATATAAAAATGAACCAAGGGGAGGGGCAATGTCAGGGGATGCCAAATGTATGATAAAAATCTAAAAAGGGGGGGAATCCCCTGAGGGGAATTTTGGCAAAGGGTTTTCAGCCCCTTTTAAGGAGTTTTTAGGAGAGGGGACTTTGCCGGGACCCCTTTTTCAAGGAGGAGATTTTTTGGAATTTTGTGGCAGCGCCCTTTCAGTGCTATGGCATTTGGCAGTAGGCTGACTGGAAAAGGTTGGGGTTTTTTGGCAGACAGGTGGGGTTTTTAGTGGTTGATAATAATTATAATAATTTTTAATATTTAGAAGCGGCCCCAAAACCCCTTAAAATCAATTAAGCGCTTTTTGAAACAGGGCCCCCCCAACGCACGCACGCACGCACGAACGCACGCACACACGGGGGTACGCACGACACCACGCCCCCCACACACAAAAAAAACACACACACGCCCGGCTATAAAAAGGGGAGAAAGAAAAAAAAGCAAAAAAGCAAGAATAAAAAAAATGGGGAAAAATTTAGAAAGCATATTTATACAATTAAATATTTTAAAAAAGTGTTTTTCCCCTCCCCGCGGGACAAAAGGTGCGAGGGGGGGGTTAGTAAGGTTTTTTGGTTTTTGCCGAGGGGAAAAGGTTAGTTTTTTGAGCGAACTTTTTAAAGGGGCAAAAGTTGGTTGCTTTTCGGGGTGAGAGAGGAAGTTTGTTCCAAAAGGGAGTGGCCAGAAAAAGGGGAAAAATTTTTGGGGGCCCTAGGATTTTGCTTTTTTGCGTGGAAAGCGAAAAAAGTCAGAGGATCGGAGACAGAGCGGGGGGGAAGTTTTGGGAAAAAAATATCTCAAAAAGGCTTTTTCAGGTAATCGGGGGGGGCGTTTTGAGGGGTTTTTTGCACATTTTGGGTCTAGTTTTTTTTGTATCGCTTTGATAAGGGGGGGGTGAAGTTGTGCCCGGAGAGGAGATATGTGGGCAGGGGTTTTTTTTTTTTGGGGGACCAAGGGGGGACAGCATTGTTTTGAATTTTACTGGGGGGGTGTGAAAGGTGGGGCAGGAAGACCAGGACGAAGTTTTAATTTTAATAGTCAATGGAGACATTATGTAGGGGGGAACGAGTTTTGGGGGGTTTTTTTTGACAAAGAGATAATTCCTGATCAAAAGGTTTTTTCGATGGGTTTTTAGTAGCAAGAATCTGGGGGTTTTTTGAAACAAAAATTTTTAAAAAGGGGGGTTGAGTCAAAACAGACACCAAGGTTTTTTTCTGAATCAGAAATTGGGAGAGAAAAAAAGGGGGCAGCTGGGGGAAAATTTCTGAGGGGGGGCCAAAAAGGGGGAGTTCTGTTTGTTTTTCATTAAAATGAAGTTTGTTTTAACGTTCCAAAACCCGTTTTTTAAAGTCCCCGGAACATCATTGGTGCGGATTTAAAAAGGCCCCCGTATATTTTTAGGTGAGTCACTGTCCCCTTAGGTTTGGTGTTTCGCCCTTTAAATTTTGGGTTTTTTTGAGTTGGGAGGTTTTTTGATGGTGGACAGGGGGGAGGTATAAAAGATTGAAAAGAAAGGGCCCCAAGGGGGATCCTTGGGAAACCCCCCGGTTTTGGTATGCAGGGTTTTGAGTAAAAAGCCTTTTTGAGAACCCCTTTTTTTTTTTTTTTTGATAGATATGGAAGTGAACCCCCGGGGAGAGCAATGTTGGGACAACTGTTTCGAGGGGGGTTTTGGGGAAGAAAGAGAGGGGTTTGAGATAGGCCCCTAATTTTTCAGTTCAATTTTTTTCTAAATTGTTTTTTCTTGGGGAAGAAAGGGCGAACAATTGCAGACTTGAAAAAATCTGGGACAGTTCCAGTTTGAAAAGAAGTTTTGATGATGTCAGTTTTTGAATGGGAGGAGGGGTGGGGAAAACCGGGGGGAAAAAAGGGGGGTTTCCCCGTTCGCAGGTTTTTTAAGGACATGGATCTGATTGTGTTGAGAATTTCTTCTTGTGAGACGGGGGTTTAAAAGAAAGGGAAGAGGGGGGGCCAGAAAAAGGGAAAGGGGTTTTGGGGTGGGCATGTTTGACATGGTTTTTCCGTCAAGGGGCCGAAGAGTTTTTTTTGGGGGTGAAATACTTGGGGGAAAATAGGTGGGGTTTTTTATTTGTTGTGTTTTGTTGGGGGGGAAAATTTTCCCCTGTCCCAAAATTTAATTTTTGGGGTTTAAAAAAGTTCTTTTAAAGGGGAAAGGCATTCAGGATTTTGGGGTTTGGAAAAAAGGGGGTTTTTCGATGCAATGGGGGGGGGGGACTTTTTTTTTTGAGGTTTGGGGGAAAATTGTTCATGTACATTGGGGGTTTAGATTTGCCCCCGCGGCGCTCTGCTCTGCGGCGGGCCCCCTTTTTTCACAGGAAAAACTCATGAGTGAGCCAGGGAGTAGGGGGGGTGGTCAGGAAAAAGGCGGGTTGTGGCGACCCCTGAGTGTCCAGAAGAGGGGGGGAAAAAAGAAAATATAAAATTTCCCCTCGGCAAGGTTATTTTTATTTTTAAAAAAAGGGGAAGGAAAAAAACGATAAAAAAAGTGGAGGGGTTGATAGATTTAAAGATTGCGTCGGGGTCACTGTGACTTTTGGAGGGGAAAGGGGGGGGGAAAGTCAAGAAAAAAAAGAAAATTTGCAGAGTGGTCAGAGGGAAAGGGGGTAAAGTTAGACGGGTAGAAAGAACTAAGCAGTTGTCAGTAGTGAATTTTTTGGTTTTACCCCCGGGAAAAAGATCCAGTCAAAAAGGGGGGCCTTTTTTTGGGGTTTGGGTTTTAAAAATTTTGTGTCATTTTGGGGATTGGACAGAGGTTGATGAAAAGTCTTGTGTAAAAGGTGGTTTTGGGGCATAGTGGACATTGATGCCCCCTTTGAATGATGAGTTTTTTTTTTAAAAGGGGGATTTTGTAGTAAAAATAGTTGGTTAAAAATCAAAAGAGAAATGGATGGGGTGAGCTTGTTCCAAAGCTAGGTGGGGTCGATAGAAACAGGGGAATCCAACACCAGTCGCATACAGGCAGTCACACAGCCTGAAACGTTTCTCCTGAGGTAGTCAACGACATTCTTCTCGGTCTTGACAATAAACCGGGTTTTTTCCATTCTTGCTCTCTAGTCTCTCCGCTGCCTTTGACACTTTTGATCATTCTATCCTTCTGTCCAAAATTCAAATTCTTTTGGCTTCTTTTGGTTCTGTTCTGATTTTGGGTTCCATCCTATCTAGTCGATCCCCACTCAAACGTTTTGTGTTTAAGGGTGTTTTCTTCTGAAACCCTTGTTCTGTTTTTCCGGCCGTCCACAAGGGTCTGTTCTGGGACCCATGCTTTTTGTGCTGTATGCGTCCCCCTTGTCCGAAAGTCATCAGTGTCCCGCCATGTCACATGAGAGCTTCGGGTGATGATATCAGGTTCAATCGTCGGCTTCCATTAATGAAATTGTGGGCTTATGGCTCGGGGCGCAGGGGGTGCATTTCAGACCTGAAGGTTTTGGATGACCCAAAATAAAATTAGCTAAATGGGTGAAAAAAACGGAACTCCTCCTAGCTTGCCCCAAGAAATTTCTCAGCAACCAACTTTGCCCACTTCTTTGAAATGGGCAATATCACAGTTCCCTTTTCTTCCGCGTTCGCCCCCCTCTTGGGGTCACTCTGACCAAACCCTTCTTTTCAGAAAAACCATCTAAAAAGTTTCTAGAAGTTGCTTACTTTGAAAATTCGGAAGATTAAACTCTGTTTCCCCCACCTCCTGTCTGTGACGTACTAAAACTTAGTCTGTGCTTTCATTCTTCTCTAAACTTGAATATTGCAACTTTTCTTTTGGTTGGACTTCCTAAACATTCTTACAAGACTTCAACGAATACAAATAATGCCGCCCGTCTGGTTTGTAGGTCCTCTAAATTTTTAACATGTCTCTCCTTTGTTCACTCCCCTTCACCCGGCTTCCCATCTAGACAGGTTAGTTTTCAAAATTTTTCATGACCTACCAAAGCTGTCTCTGGCACCCGGCCTGAATTTTCCCTCTCTGAACTTTCCATTTTACATCCTTCCCCGCTCTCTCCGTCTTCATCTGACACTAGACTTTCCGGGATTCCCTCTGTGAGGACAAAAAATTATGGCCAAGAAACTTTCTCTTACACAAAGGGTCCCACTGTGGAAACCCTACCAACTCCTCCAGGCCGCAGGTCTATTACCTCTTTCAAAACCTCACTCAAAACCATCTGTTTCTGTGCTGATTCTCCTCTTCGTGGTGCTTCTTCTTTTTTGCTTTGATATTGACAACCTGCGAACCCTGTATGTTGTGTGTGTGTGTGTTTTGTGTGGGTTTTTTTTGGGGTGCGCGCGCGCGTGCTAGGGGTGCGGTGTGTTGTGTGTGTGTGTGTGTGTGTGTGTCCCGTGTGTGGTGTACTTGTAAAGCGCCAGAAGCAATTTTTTGGACCCTTTTGCGCTAAAATAAATGCTCATTATTTTATTATTAAAGAAAGGTTGTTGGGTTTTTTCATTCGTAAGTCAGTGTTTGAACTTGTTTTTCTGTGGTTTTTGATGTATCTTCTTACTTGTGTAGGCTTTGTGGTGGTTGTTTTTCATTGTATACGTAGTTGTGAACTTTTTGTTTTGCGAAATGTAAAGCGCTGGTGAGCATGTTTGCAGGAATATGCGCTATATAAATAAACATTTTATTTTTTTTTTTATGGGGTGGGGGTGGATTGGAAGAATACTTCAAAGGCTCGAAAGAAAAGGGTGGGAGAAAGGCAGAGACTGCGAGAAAGATAGGCGGGAATGGGGTGAGTCGTTATAGAGGATGCCGATACCACCACCTCGGGATAAGCGGAGGAAAGAAGCAAGCCTGTAACCAATTCGGAGTGAGAATCGCATGTATAGGTTTCAGACCAAGGGGGTTGAGCCATTGTTTCGGTGATAAAAACAATGTCAACAAAATCATCTGCGAAAAAGTCAGCAATGAATCGCTTTGCCATCAGGGATGTTGACTGAGCGTTAAAAAGGCAAAGTTTTAATTATCAGAGTCACATGGCGTGGCCGAGGTGGGATGAAGGCGGTACCGCGGGCCGAAGATGAAGGGGGACACCGGGGGGCCCGAAGTAAAGGCAGCAAGGCGGTCAGAAGACGAAGGCGGCCCCGCAGGACAGAAGATGAAGGCGGGCACCAGTGGGCCGAAGAAAAAGGGGCCCGGAAACTTGCGGGAAGAAGATGAGGGGCAGTGCCGGCGGGACAGAAGTGAAGCAGCATCGGCGGGACAGAAGGATGAAGGTGGCACTAGGGGCAGAAGGTGAAGGTGGCACCACAGGAAAGGTGTAGGCGGCACCATCAGGACAGAAGGCGAAGGCGAAGTGGAAGGGAGGAGGACGAAGTTTGCAGCAGCAAGGTCGAGGGAGGGGCATTGGAGGAGACGAAGAAGCAGAAGGGGAAAAAGTGGTGTCGGACTGGTACAGCAGGAGGCGGTGTGCCAAAGACGGTGGAGACGCCCAAAGCACGACAAGATCCGCAGTGCAGGGCTTACAAAACCCCGTGTTCGTTGCGCGGGGTTAGAGTCTCCACCGAGGTAGCACTTTGCTGTGTTTAAAGGGTCAGTCCAATTTGTTTTTAAAAGACGGGTCCATAATTGCGAGCCGTCAGGAGGAATGATATTTGCAGTTTGGTGTGTGGGTTGGTCGTTCACAAACACTTAAACAGAGAACACAAAGGTTTGGGAGCTGTAGCGTTGGGCGAACACAGTAGGCTAAAATGTAAACACAGTTCACAGATAAAATGTCCGACTTGAGTGGTGAATTAAAATGAGAAGAGTAGGTATAAAAATTTTAAAAATCGATTATTGGTAAAATATTCAACATTTTAAAGAATATTTACAACACCGTATTTTTGGGATTTAAAAGGAACAAACTGATACAAATTCAATGTATAAAATCAAAATATAACCACGATTAAAATCACTGTAAAACACCACACACACTTTTGCTGCCTGTGGCGCGAATTACTCACTTTGTAGAAAGTGCTTTGTTTATTAAAACCAAGGCTTTTTTTGAGGTAAGACACAAAGAATTGATCACCCAACTAAAAAGCTCAATTTTTGATGGAAAAGATTGCGAATAAATCAGAATTATGTATTGGGGGCAAAGAGCAGCAATGAGAATAGAAAACAATAAAAAGGTCTTTCCTAAATATCAAAAGAGGAATTTGGGCAGGGATGTGTTCTGTCACTAGGTTTGTTTTCACTTTACAGCAAAACCACAATGAGGAACTTAGAAGAATGCCTGGGATAAAGGTTGAAAGGGAAAAAATACAAACAAACATTCGTTATGCTATGACACCGTGTAATTCCACTTCCATTCATTTGTTTGTAACCAATAGTGTTTGAATTATCCCTGTTGAGACCTTTTTTCTATTGAAAATAAACAAAAAATATTTTTTGGGGTTGGTGGAATGAACAAGGGATACCCGTTAGCCTTTTTCAAAAAGTTAAAGGCAATGGTGTATTGTAGACCGCAATCATTGTGATGCTCAGCTCTTGAGACACATCCAGATGCCCAGCGCCAGAACATTTGAATGTCCGTCTCCCCCCGCCCTTCCGTGTACAAAAAAAATTTTAAAATCAAGAGAGAGAGAGAAAGAGAAAGACAGACAGACAGAGAGACAGAGAGACAGACGACGGATAGACAGACAGACTGACAGACTGAGACGACACATACAGTCAAGGAGAGAAGACAGAGAAAGAGAAGAGAGAGAGTTTTTTTTTTTTCCAAAAAAGTCATGACAAGACATATGCAACTTTCGTTTCCAGGCTATACGGATTAAAATAACAGATTTGAAGAAATATGCAACTCTTTGTGTCAGGTAGACATATGGGGGCCATGATCGCCAAAAGCCATGCGGCAGGGCACTTGATGATGTGATGATGATGCCCGATTTGGTCTACGCAGTGGTGGACTTTAACAAAATAACAATAATGCTGCTCCCGTGGGGTTTCAGCACTGGGATTCGAATGAATGGTGAAGGGTGGTGGAGCCAAAATCCTCGGTGCAGTTTGGGCAACAAGGAATTCTCATCTCATCTCACTCCTTCGCAAGGATTGGTGGTAGGAACCAACTCGACGTCAATGTTTCTCCAGGTATATGTTTGAGACATTGTGGGGATTCCTGGATCCCCAGATTACAGACATCAGCGATATTGTTGAAGTAGGAGGTGTGCCATGTCCTTTTCTTCTTTGCTTCAATTTCCACTATGGACCCCCTTGATTGCTTATCTGTTTTTGGGTTTTGTCCACATGGTCTCCACTTTCAGATTTCTTTTGTTGATCTGTGTTGGCAGTTGGTGCTTTAAATTTTTTCTTTAACAATGTTATGTTTTTTCTTTGTCTGCCCATTTGACTCTGAAAAAATCATCTGTACAGCCAATTTATATGCTTGATAACATTTTTCTGCTTTTACGTAATTCCAGGCTTTGTAATATACTTTTAAAAACAGGCCATTAAACTTTTCAAGAATTTTATTAATTTTAAATCTTTGGGAAACCCCCTTTTTTTCCATGCCTGTTTATCTGGACTATTTTTGTTTTGTTTTGTTTTGCCAGCCAATTCTTGTTTTCACATAGAGTGCACTAGCCATCATTTGCTTTTGCAGATCCCAGATAGTTAAAAAGTTGGACATTTTCTAAGTTGGTTTATTAACTTTAATGTTTGGAAGTTCCTGGCCTTCTTTTCTCGTTATGTGCATGACAAGGAAGTTGGGAAAGGAAAAAAAAACCTTTTCAATAAAGTTACAGAATTCGACTCAAAGCCAGTTGAAATTAGAATTTGTAC
>JAPXFY010001955.1:25000-27500 GCA_030674185.1 Monoplex corrugatus | reverse complement strand
TAATGAATTTATTATGACAAATTCAGGCTGCTCTTCTGGGAGACAGCACTTCTCTATAATGCAGCGCCACCTTTTTCTGTTTCTTTCTTTTTCTGTATGTGTGTATTCCTATTTACTCATGAAATGGTTTTTTTCATGGAATTTTCCCAAGGACAACTTGTTTTGTTTCCGTGTGTTCTTTAACGTACACTAAATGCATGCTGCTCACCGGACCTTAGTTATCTTGTCATCTGAAAAATTGGCACCAAGATCACCATTGAAGATCTAGTGGAGCAGGTAAGAAAAATTCCTTGTCCTCTTCGTAATTGAAACCTGGGGTTTTCGTATCTTAGACAGGTGTTTTAACCCTTTGACTCCTGCACCTGATCCACCAACTGCAAAAATTTAACCCTTTGACTCCCTAACTAGGAAGTTGGTGAACAGGGTGAGGATTATTTTTTTTTCCTTTCCTAATATAGTTGACAATGCAGAAAGCTGGTAGGCCAGGTGCAGGAGTCAAAGGGTTAACCACACGGCCACACACACCAGGTATGATCTCATATGCAAGTAGTGTGGGAGTATACATATGGAAAGAGCTCCAAATGGATCAGCTAATGCACAACACGCCCACAAGTGTCGTACAAAACTACAAAGGCACGCAACGGGGAGGACAGGCACTGGGATAACAGGTAAGATTATTCCTTATTAGGTATGGGCATTGGGGGGTGAGGAGGGGAGGGGAGGGAATGGAGGGATTTCACAATCCGTCTTCTTCGTGGACAACAAAGAAGAACAATAACGTTCCTCACTGATCATAAAAAGGAAAGGAAACGACATGGCACGAGACAGAGACACGATAGATGAACTCAAGACGAGTCGGGTCCATCTTGGGGATGATTTAATTAACCCAGCTGTGAGAATAAGTTGTCAGCCCAACTTTCTCCCTGCAGACAGGTCACGTGACCTCGTGCCTCTCACTCCAGCTCCAATACAACAACAAAAAACACCAACCCCAAGTTCATTCAGGCAAAGTGCCAATGCCAGGAAGTCAATAGAAGCCAGAGATGTCAAGCTGTCATAAAACCACCCAACATAGGAGGCCCAGCACTGCTGTATGGTAACATCAGTGAGTTTAATGGTGCTGGTTCAGATCCAGCTAATTAAGGAGCTACCTACTGAGTCCTTCACTAAACCACTTCAGTGAATTTAATGGTTTTGGTCCAGCTATTAAGGACGCTATCTACTAAGTCCTTCACTAAACCACTTCGGTGAATTTAATGGTTCTGGTTCAGCTAATTAAGGAGGCTACCTACTGAGTCCTTCACTAAACCACTTCAGTGAATTTAATGGTTCTGGTTCAGCTAATTAAGGAGGCTATCTACTAAGTCCTTCACTAAACCACTTCAGTGAGTTTAATGGTTCTGGTCCAGCTAATTAAGGACGCTATCTACTAAGTCCTTCACTAAACCACTTCAGTGAGTTTAATGGTTCTGGTCCAGCTAATTAAGGAGGCTATCTACTAAGTCCTTCACTAAACCACTTCAGTGAATTTAATGGTTCTGGTTCAGCTAATTAAGGACGCTATCTACTAAGTCCTTCACTAAACTACTTCAGTGAATATAATGGTTCTGGTCCAGCTAATTAAGGACGCTATCTACTAAGTCCTGTGCTAAACCACTTCAGTGAGTTTAATGCTGGTGGCTCTGGTCCAGCTCATTAAGCAGTAATCTATCAGTCATGGAGCCAGACAGAGTGAGAGACATTCCTACCCCCACCCCCCACTCCCCAGCCCTTGGTAAGGAGCCTGACCCCACCATGGCCCTCCAAGAAGAATGGCAGCCGTCATGAACCCACTGACACCAAAGACCTAAGTCTGAACTCACCTCACGATGAGAGGCGGTAGAAAACACTGAAACTTAGGTTACTACGAGATCAGCCTCCAAATCTGCGACAATTTTTCACGATGCTAAGAAAGCTGGAAGGAAAGAGAACACCAGGTATAGTAGACCCAGGGAGAAAATATTGGACAGGACGTGCAGAGTGGATGAGGACAGAGAGGGTGGTAGATGCGCTTGCAGCGACAAAGGATAGATTCGTATGGAGGGCCATGATCGCCAACGACATGCAGCAGGGCACATGATGATGATTATGATGATGATGGTGACGACGACGATGACGACGACGATGATAATGATGATTTCATAATAAAGGGGATGGTGATCATGACTATTCGGAGTTCCGTTTTGGAGACATTTTTTTCACAGAGAGAGAGAGAGAGAGACAGAGACAGAGAGAGACAGAGAAAGAGACAGAGACAGACAGACAGACAGACAGAGACGGAGAGACACAGAGAGACAGAGACAGAGAGAGACACAGAGACAGAGAAAGAGAAACAGACAGACAGACACAGAGAAAGACAGAGACCGAGACAGAGAAACAGACACACACAGACACACAGACAGACGGACAGACAAATATAGACAGAGCGAGACAAACAGATACACGCACATGGTGGCAGCTT
>JAPXFY010001955.1:12500-20000 GCA_030674185.1 Monoplex corrugatus | reverse complement strand
GAAAAACAGACAGACTGACACACAGACATATAGAGAAACAGACAGACTGACACACAGACATATAGAGAAACAGACAGACTGACAGACAGACATGTAGAAACAGACACACAGACATGTAGAGAAACAGACAGACTGACACACAGACATGTAGAGAAACAGACAGACTGACACACAGACATATAGAAAAACAGACAGACTGACACACAGACATATAGAGAAACAGACAGACTGACAGACAGACATATAGAGAAACAGACAGACTGACAGACAGACATGTAGAAACAGACAGACAGACATGTAGAGAAACAGACAGACTGACACACAGACATGTAGAGAAACAGACAGACTGACACACAGACATGTAGAAAAACAGACAGACTGACACACAGACATGTAGAAAAACAGACAGACTGACACACAGACATGTAGAGAAACAGACAGACAGACAGACATATAGAGAAACAGACAGACAGACAGACATGTAGAAACAGACAGACTGACACACACGACATGTAGAGAAACAGACAGACATATAGAGAAACAGACAGACAGACAGACATGTAGAAAAACAGACAGACTGACACACAGACATGTAGAAAAACAGACAGACTGACACACAGACATGTAGAAACAGACAGACAGACACACAGACATGTATAGAAACAGACAGACTGACACACAGACATATAGAGAAACAGACAGACATATAGAGAAACAGACTGACACACAGACATGTAGAAAAACAGACAGACTGACACACAGACATGTAGAAAAACAGACAGACTGACACACAGACATGTAGAAACAGACAGACAGACACACAGACATGTAGAGAAACAGACAGACTGACACACAGACATATAGAGAAACAGACAGACTGACACACAGACATGTAGAAAAACAGACAGACTGACACACAGACATATAGAGAAACAGACAGACTGACAGACAGACATATAGAGAAACAGACAGACTGACAGACAGACATGTAGAAACAGACAGACAGACATGTAGAGAAACAGACAGACTGACACACAGACATGTAGAGAAACAGACAGACTGACACACAGACATGTAGAAAAACAGACAGACTGACACACAGACATATAGAGAAACAGACAGACTGACACACAGACATATAGAGAAACAGACAGACTGACACACAGACATATAGAGAAACAGACAGACTGACAGACAGACATATAGAGAAACAGACAGACTGACAGACAGACATATAGAGAAACAGACTGACTGACACACAGACATGTACAGAAACAGACTGACTGACACACAGACATATAGAGAAACAGACAGACTGACAGACAGACATATAGAGAAACAGACAGACTGACACACAGACATATAGAGAAACAGACAGACAGACAGACATATAGAGAAACAGACTGACTGACACACAGACATGTACAGAAACAGACTGACTGACACACAGACATATAGAGAAACAGACAGACAGACACACAGACATGTAGAAAAACAGACAGACTGACACACAGACATATAGAGAAACAGACAGACTGACAGACAGGCATATAGAGAAACAGACAGACTGACACACAGACATATAGAGAAACAGACAGACAGACAGACATATAGAGAAACAGACAGACAGACAGACATATAGAGAAACAGACAGACTGACACACAGACATATAGAGAAACAGACAGACTGACAGACAGACATATAGAGAAACAGACAGACTGACAGACAGACATGTAGAAACAGACAGACAGACATGTAGAGAAACAGACAGACTGACACACAGACATGTAGAGAAACAGACAGACTGACACACAGACATGTAGAAAAACAGACAGACTGACACACAGACATATAGAGAAACAGACAGACTGACAGACAGACATATAGAGAAACAGACAGACTGACAGACAGACATGTAGAAAAACAGACAGACTGACACACAGACATATAGAGAAACAGACAGACTGACAGACAGACATATAGAGAAACAGACAGACTGACACACAGACATGTAGAAAAACAGACAGACTGACACACAGACATATAGAGAAACAGACAGACTGACAGACAGACATATAGAGAAACAGACAGACTGACAGACAGACATGTAGAAACAGACAGACAGACATGTAGAGAAACAGACAGACTGACACACAGACATGTAGAGAAACAGACAGACTGACACACAGACATGTAGAAAAACGGACAGACTGACACACAGACATATAGAGAAACAGACAGACTGACAGACAGACATATAGAGAAACAGACAGACTGACAGACAGACATATAGAGAAACAGACTGACTGACACACAGACATGTACAGAAACAGACTGACTGACACACAGACATATAGAGAAACAGACAGACAGACACACAGACATGTAGAAAAACAGACAGACTGACACACAGACATATAGAGAAACAGACAGACTGACAGACAGACATATAGAGAAACAGACAGACTGACACACAGACATATAGAGAAACAGACAGACAGACAGACATATAGAGAAACAGACTGACTGACACACAGACATGTACAGAAACAGACTGACTGACACACAGACATATAGAGAAACAGACAGACAGACACACAGACATGTAGAAAAACAGACAGACTGACACACAGACATATAGAGAAACAGACAGACTGACAGACAGACATATAGAGAAACAGACAGACTGACACACAGACATATAGAGAAACAGACAGACATATAGAGAAACAGACAGACAGACAGACAGACATATAGAGAAACAGACAGACTGACACACAGACATGTATAGAAACAGACAGACTGACACACAGACATATAGAGAAACAGACAGACTGACACACAGACATGTATAGAAACAGACAGACTGACAGACAGACATGTAGAAAAACAGACAGCTAAACACATGGCCACAGATCCACCATTTCGATCAGATCAAAGCCCAGGATTTTTATGCAAAAAACAAAAAACAAAACAAAACAAACCAAAAAAACCGTCGAAGCAAGAGGGAGGGTTTGCTGTGACAGGATTAGTATTGGTGAAGACTCGTCATCATCCAGTGCCGTGTTGCATGGAGTTGGCGATCATGGCCATCCATACCAATGTATATTTTGTTGCTGCAAGTACATCTCCCACCCTCTCTGTCTTCATCCACTCCGCAAGTCCCTCCAATATTTTCTCTCTGGGTCTACCCGGTGATCTTTTTTTTTCTCCAGCTGTCCTGTTGTGACTAGGTGCTCAAATGTCTCTTGCCTCATAAAATGTCCTATACGTGTTGCTTATCTTTTCTTAATCTTTGTTTCATTAATTTGTTGTTGTTGTTGTTTTCTTCTTTCAAGACTGTCTCGTTTGCTTTCTTTGACGTCCATGGAACTTTAACATTCTTCTTAGAAACCACATTTCAGCTGCCATGATCGTGTTCTGACTGTGCGTGTCGACTGTCCACGCTTCACTTCTGTGCAACAGTGTCGATATCGATATCACGGTGAAGAACTCTCTTCCTGATGTTAATTGATAGGCATTTGTTGGTAACAACGCTTTTCATTTTCTGGAACGCTCGTTTAGCTTGGCACATTCTGCTGGCTATTTCTGGCGTATATACAGTCTGGTGAGATGACAATGATCCAGAAATGGTGATAGATGGTAGGCCTACATACGTGTGTGGGCGGTATTGATGGACTGTGTAGATCTCGCAATGCTGTTGGTCCATCACACTCTCTGTCATGTGTGTGTGTGTGCGTGCGTGTGTGTGTGTGTGAGGATGTGTATGTGTGTATGTATGTGTATGTGTGTGTGTGTATGTGTGTGTGTATGTGTGTGTGTGTGAGGATGTGTGTGTGTGAGGATCAATGTGTGTGTCTGTGTCTGTGTGTGTGTGTGTGTGAGGATGTGTGTGTGTGTGTGTGTGTGTGTGTGTGTGTATGTCTGTATGTGTGTGTGAGGATGTGTGTGTGCGTGTGTGTTGTGAGGATGGGTGTGTGTGCAGGTGTGTGTGTGAGTGAGTATATGTATGTGTGTGTGTACGTTGTGTGTGTGTGTGTGTGTGTGTGTGCGTGCGCGTGTGCGTGTATATGAGTATGTGTGTGTGTGTGTATGTGTGTGTGTATGTGTGTGTGTGTGTGAGGATGGGTGTGTTGTGAGTGTGTGTGTGTGTGAGTGAGTATGCGTATGTGTGTGTATGTGTGTGCGTGTGTGTGTGTGCGCGCGTGTGGCGTGTGTGTATTTAGGTATGTCTGTATGTGCGTGTGTGTGTGTGTGTTTGTGTGTGTGTGTGTGTGAGCGTTTTGTAAGTGAATGCGCGTGCGTGCGTGTGTGTGTGTTGTGTGTGTGTGTGTGTGTGTGTGTGTTGTGTGTGTGTGTGTGTGTTTGTGTCGCGCGCGCGCGATATTTCTGTGGACCTCTGTACAGCCTTTGCATTGTGTGTGTGTGGTGTGGTGTGTGTGTGGTGTGTGTGTGTGTGTGTGTGTGTGTGTGTGTGGTGTCTGTTGTCTGTGTGTTGTGCATGTGCATGTGCGTGCGTGCGTGCGTGTGGGGCGCGTGGTGTGTGTGTATATTTCTGTGCACCTCTGCCACAAATCTTTGGATTACTGTTCTTCTTTGCTCATTTCCTTTTCAGAGCAAAAGATACTTGTGAACAAACAGAGCAAAAGATACTTGTGAACAAACAGAGCAAAAGATACTTGTGAACAAACAGAGCACACGATACTTGTGAACAAACAGAGCACACGATACTTGTGAACAAACAGAGCAAAAGATACTTGTGAACAAACAGAGCAAAAGATACTTGTGAACAAACAGAGCACACGATACTTGTGAACAAACAGAGCAAAAAATACTTGTGAACAGAGGAAAGATACTTGTGAACAAACAGAGCCAAAGATACTTGTGAACAAACAGAGCAAAAAATACTTCTGAACAGAGCAAAAGATACTTGTGAACAAACAGAGCACACGATACTTGTGAACAAACAGAGCAAACGATGCTTGAGAACAAACAGAGCAAACGATACTTGTGAACAAACAGAGGGAAAGATACTTGTGAACAAACAGAGCAAACGATACTTGTGAACAAACAGAGCAAAAGATACTTGTGAACAAACAGAGCAAAAGATACTTGTGAACAAACAGAGCAAACGATACTTGTGAACAAACAGAGCCAAAGATACTTGTGAACAAACAGAGCAAACGATACTTGTGAACAAGCAGAGCAAACGATACTTGTGAACAAACAGAGCAAAAGATACTTGTGAACAACAGAGCAAAAGATACTTGTGAACAAACAGAGGGAAAGATACTTGTGAACAAACAGAGCAAAAGATACTTGTGAACAAACAGAGCGAAAGATACTTGTGAACAAACAGAGCAAAAGATACTTGTGAACAAACAGAGCGAAAGATACTTGTGAACAAACAGAGCAAAAGATACTTGTGAACAAACAGAGCGAAAGATACTTATATAATTAATAATTACAATATTTATATAGCGCAAAAATCTTGATAAAATCAAATCTAAGCGCTGAAACAGACACACACACACACGCACGCACGCACGCACGCACGCACGCACGCGCACACACACACACACACACACACACACACACACACACGCATGGCTACAAATGGGGAGAAAGAATAAAAGCAATAAAAGCAAGAATAAAAGCAATGGAAAATTACAGAGAGCACATCATATACAATTATATATTATAACAATGTGATTCCCCTCCGAGCGGAGACAGGCTGCAGAGGGGGGTTGAGTGAGGTTAGGATTTTATGCAGAGGAGAAAAGGTGAGTTTTGAGAGCGGACTTGAAGGAGACAAAAGTAGGTTGCTGACGGACTGAGAGAGGAAGTTTGTTCCAGGAAAGTGGACCAGAAACAGAGAAGGCTCGTGGACCATAGGTATTGAGCTTCGTGCATGGAAAGCGAAAAGTCAGAGGATCGGAGGCAAAGCGGAGGGTACGTGAGGGAACATAGATCTCAAGTAGGCTTGACAGGTAATCGGGGGCTGCGTCATTGAGGCTTTTGTAGCACATGGTGTCTAGTTTGTACTGTATGCGCTTTGATACAGGGAGCCAGTGAAGTTGTGCCAGGAGAGGAGATATGTGATCACCTTTTTTATTTTTGAGTACAAGGCCTACAGCATTGTTTTGAATGCGCTGCAGGATGTGAATGGTGGAGGCAGGAAGACCAGACAGAGCAAAAGATACTTGTGAACAAACAGAGCACACGATACTTGTGAACAAACAGAGCAAAAGATACTTGTGAACAAACAGAGCCAAAGATACTTGTGAACAAACAGAGCAAACGATACTTGTGAACAAACAGAGGGAAAGATACTTGTGAACAAACAGAGCAAACGATACTTGTGAACAAACAGAGCCAAAGATACTTGTGAACAAACAGAGCCAAAGATACTTGTGAACAAACAGAGCAAAAGATACTTGTGAACAAACAGAGCAAACGATACTTGTGAACAAACAGAGCCAAAGATACTTGTGAACAAACAGAGCAAACGATACTTGTGAACAAACAGAGCCAAAGATACTTGTGAACAAACAGAGCAAAAGATACTTGTGAACAAACAGAACAAACGATATTTGTGAACAAACAGAGCAAAAGATACTTGTGAACAGAGCAAACGATACTTGTGAACAAACAGAACAAACGATATTTGTGAACAAACAGAACAAAAGATACTTGTGAACAAACAGAGCAAACGATACTTGTGAACAAACAGAGGGAAAGATACTTGTGAACAAACAGAGGGAAAGATACTTGTGAACAAACAGAGCCAAAGATACTTGTAAACAAACAGAGGGAAAGATACTTGTGAACAAACAGCGCAAAAGATACTTGTGAACAAACAGAGCCAAAGATACTTGTGAACAAACAGAGGGAAAGATACTTGTGAACAAACAGAGCAAACGATACTTGTGAACAAACAGAGGGAAAGATACTTGTGAACAAACAGAGGGAAAGATACTTGTGAACAAACAGAGCAAAAGACACTTGTGAACAAACAGAGCAAAAGATACTTGTGAACAAACAGAGCAAAAGATACTTGTGAACAAACAGAGCAAAAGATACTTGTGAACAAACAGAGCAAAAGATACTTGTGAACAAACAGAGCCAAAGATACTTGTGAACAAACAGAGCCAAAGATACTTGTGAACAAACAGAGCAAAAGATACTTGTGAACAAACAGAGGGAAAGATACTTGTGAACAAACAGAGCAAACGATACTTGTGAACAAACAGAAGGAAAGATACTTGTGAAGAAACAGAGGGAACGATACTTGTGAACAAACAGAGGGAAAGATACTTGTGAACAAACAGAGGGAAAGATACTTGTGAACAAACAGAGCAAACGATACTTGTGAACAAACAGAGCCAAAGATATTTGTGAACAAACAGAGCAAAAGATACTTGTGAACAAACAGAGGGAAAGATACTTGTGAACAAACAGAAGGAAAGATACTTGTGAACAAACAGAGCAAAAGATAC
>JAPXFY010001955.1:0-7500 GCA_030674185.1 Monoplex corrugatus | reverse complement strand
TCTTGCAAGCATGGTTAAAACGAACCAAGAACGGGTCCTTTTTATCCTCGTCTGCGGGCAACTTTGGCTGGAGTAGTGTTCAAAAAGGGCTTGCCTTGCACGTGCAAAGCGAATTTTGTCGCTACCTTGCCTGCGTCGTCAGAGAGACCCTGCTGAAGATTCGACAATTTCGTGTGGAAATTGTCTTCCTTGGGCCGCCCATTGCAAATCGGCAAATCCCCAAACACGTGCCAAAAGGAAACTGCAATGTTGTCTGAGCTCTTATCCATTCAGTTACGGCAACGAATTGGAGAAAAGAGTAAGAGAAAATAGGTTATTTCTCCTTTCAAAAATTGACTCAAAAACGTTCCTGGCCCTTCAATAATGACGTGTAGTATATGTACAAAACACGTAATAGTAATAATTCATCAATACAAATAATGAAAATATAATTATAACAATAATAGTAATTACAATAAAAACAATTATCATAATCATAACAATAATACCAATAATTATCATCATCATAATAAAAAGAAGAAGAAGAAGATCAACGACAACAAGAATAATAATAATGATAATAATACTGATGGCCATTCCCTGTTGTAAGACCTGCACACAGCACGTACTACAAATCATCTCTCTCTCTCTCTCTCCTTGTTCTCTCCATATTTCAATTTATCATCGTCCACTTGTATTGACAAAGATTCTCTATCAGCATATACTTGTATTATTGTAGAACTTCCACAAACGAGGGCTGATAGTAAGAAAAAAATAGGAAGAAAAAGAAAAAAACAAAAACAAAAAAAAAACGGATTCATGTGCTCATGTCATTCCTCTTTAAAATGAACACGAGTTCTTGTTCTTTTTCTCAAAGACTTCTTCTTCCAGGGAACTCTGGAGGTGTATAGTTTGTGCGTTATCTTTTAACAGGGAATAACCGCAATGTGATTCTGACCGACCGATTTTGAGTTGCCCGTGACTTCTACTCGGAAATGTGTGTAAACTTAGGATTGGATTAAAAATAGCCCGGGTCAGACCGAACATATTTTCAACGTAAACTTATTCGTATACGGTCATTAATTTTGTGGTTTGTTTTTGCTGGCGTTCATGCGCGTGTGTACGCGTGTGCCTGTGTATGCGAGCCAGTGTTTGTGTGTGTTTGAGAGAGAGAGAGAGAGAGCGAGTGTGTGTGTATGTCTCTCTGTGTGTGTATGTCTGTGTCTGTGTGTGTGTGTGTGTGTGTGTGTGTGTGTGTGTGTGTGTGTGTGTGTTTTAGTAGGAGGGGATAACTTAATAACCGTTACAAAGAAAGTGCACCCAAAATGCTATCTTGCCCCGTAAAGGCTTTTAACATTAAACGGAAATGTTTTCCGAGGAAATTTAACTGTCCGAATCATCTTACCTGTACGTCAGCAAGTGGTGTCCATGTTTTACACTCTTAGAGCAATGTGGAGATTTCCTGTGATTTGTAGTTAGTGACCCCCCCCCCCACACACACACACACACACATACACGCACACACACACACAGAGTTGGTTAGTTATGTATATATTTATCTATTTATTTTTTATTCATTTACTTATTTATTTATTCATGTATTTACTTATTTATTTTCAGTTCCATTTTGTAAACATTTTCTTTCGTCTAAAAGCACATATGTGAATAGACGTTAAAAGAAATAACGAACACACACACACACAGAGTTGGTTGGTTAGTTCTGCGTTTATTTATTCATTTATTTTCCTTTTCATTTTCTTTCGTCTGAAAGCATATATGTGAATAGACGTTAAAAGAAATAACGAACACACACACACACAGCACAGCACAACACAGAAAAGCAAATAAATACAACCTGAAGGCATTTTGTTATAACAAAACAAGTACAAATACATTTTCTGCCCAATGAATACGTATTCTGATTTTTTTTGGTACTTATGATTGCTATTTGCTTGAATGCGGACAGCCACTATGATTTAACCCTTTGATTCCTGCACCCTGGCCACCAGCATCCTGCATGGTCAACCATGCCACCAAAGCAATAACTTCACCCTTTGATTCCCTTACCCTATCCACCAGCATCCTGCATGGTCAACCATGCCACCAAAGCAATAACTTCACCCTTTGATTCCCTTACCCTATCCACCAGCATCCTGCATGGTCAACCATGCCACCAAAGCAATAACTTCACCCTTTGATTCCCTCACCCTGTCCTGCAGGAAGCTGGTGGATAGGGTAAGGGAGTCAAAGGGTGAAATTTTTCACTTGGTGGATACGGTGCGGTAGTCAAAGGGATGAATTGCAGCTAGTTGCTTGTAGTTAGTGATGAAACCGATACTGCTGCACTGCTCATGTCCTTGTATGACTTCTCATTGCTGTTTAACTGTGATGTCTATTTTGTGGTGGTTTTGTAAAATTAACAATTTGTGTAAACGAACAATGTATTTGTATAGACAAAACGCATATGGCACATCACTGAATCCGGAAGCATGGAATATCGATTTCTAGATTTTATTATTATACCAGAATCCGAGATGGATCTATATTACCTTTTCAGATAGGACGGTGTGTGTTTTTAGTTTGTTTTAGTTTCTCAAGATGACATCTCCGCGCTCGGAACAAATTCCATATGCACTTACCGTCACATGTGCCATGTGTATGGTGATCATGGCACAAGCCTTATTTAGCCTGCACATAAACCCATGAGCTGGCCAGGTCCTGAGGACTTACCTAGACTACGTTTTACCTAGTCTGTATGTTATACTGGTATTGTATCAAAAACGAAAAAAAAGGAAATACATGAGACAATCTTGGAGGCAGGACACGAATACCATTGATAAAGAAGATTAGGAAAAGACAAACATCTATAGACCATTTTATGAGGAAAGGGGAATTCGAGCATCTGGTCACAACACAAAAGCGGGAGGGAAAGAACACCAGGTAGACCCAGGGACAAAATATTGGACGGACTTGCAGGTTGGCTGAGGACAGAGAGGGTGGAAGATGTACTTGCAGCGACGAGGGATAGATGCATATGTGGGGCCATGATCGACAAAGCCATGCGGCAGGGTACATGATGATTGTATCAGACTATCACTGGAATAGTCTTGGTTACATGTAAATGACGTGTATTAAATAGAAGGTACGTGCAGACAAGCATATATAGTTCACGTCACCGAGTTTAGAAGACTCACGTGGCCAGTTTGACGGTGGCGTCAAGGCAAGACAGGGAGCAGTCTTCACAACACAGATGGTCCCGTCTGTCTTCATAAAATCCCCACGGTTTTGTTTTTTTTACCAGCGTTACAACAAATAGCACTACACTGTGTTGTATTGTATTGTATTGTATTGTAAGACCATGGAGACCTGTAAGTTTTAAGGACAAACAACTACCCTGGATGTATCCATGCAGCATCCACAAGTTACGGTGCCTGACGGAAATCGCGTGGCAGCACAAAGAGGAGATACGCCGTTGCTCTGGATCCGACCAATGCAGAGGGTAAATTGTGCAGATTCCAAGGGTGGAGCGCGTATGGAATTGCCTGACGAATCCCTCCTATCATTATCATCATCATCATGTGCCCTACCGCATGGTGTTGGCGATTATGGCCCTCCATACGACTATCCCTTTTCGCTGCAAGTATATCTCCCACCCTCTCTCTCTTCAGCCACTCTGCAAGTCCGTCCAATTTTCCCCCTGGGTCTACCTGGTGTTCTCTATCCCTACAACTTTCCTATTGTGACCAAGTGCTCTAATCTTTTTGCCTCATAGAATGTTATAAATGTTGCTCGTCCTTTCCTTATCTTCATTAATGTTCGACTTGTGTCTGCCTCCAAGACGGTCTCGTTCGTTTTCTTCGCTGTCCATGGAACTCAATATTCTTCTTAGAAACCACATTTAAACTTAAAAAATCTATCTTACCGCTATGATACACATTTTCTATAATTGTGACCCTTCAAATTATTCAATTAAATTTAACTTAATTTATATCTTTGTTTCTGTCTTGTCTGGTTGCATTTACGCGTTCTCATTCTTTTTTCGTGTTTTTTTTCTTCTTCTGGTTCCTCTTTGCTTGAACGCGGGCGGTCACACTTTTGGACTTCTGACAAAGGATTGGTTAAAGTCTATATACTTGTAGGCCTACTTCTTGTAAAACTGTTCAATGAAAGCTGATCACAATACGATCATAAGGAAATCATGCATAAAGTTTCTCACGTTTATATCTACACGCCTCCAATCTCCAACACACGCCTCCAATCTCCAACACACGCCTCCAATCTCCAACACACGCCTCCAATCTCCAACACACACCTCCAATCTCCAACACACGCCTCCAATCTCCAACACACACCTCCAATCTCCATCACACACCTCCAATCTCCATCACACACCTCAATCTCCATCACACACCTCCAATCTCCAACACACGCCTCCAATCTCCAACACACACCTCCAATCTCCAACACACACCTCCAATCTCCAACACACACCTCCAATCTCCATCACACACCTCCAATCTCCAACACACGCCTATCTCCAACACACGCCTCCAATCTTCATCACACACCAATCTCCAACACACGCCTCCAATCTCCAACACACGCCTCCAATCTCCATCACACACCTCCAATCTCCAACACACACCTCCAATCTCCAACACACGCCTCCAATCTCCATCACACGCCTCCAATCTACATCACACCTCCAATTTCCATCACACACCTCCAATCTCCATCACACACCTCCAACACACGCCCTAGAATACTGGACAGGCCCATTCAAACTCCAGTCAGACCACTCATCCAATTTGTTTAAAGGTCAGCCTATTAACAACCAGGAAATTGATTAGATCAACGCGCACACACACGCCATGTTGCAATTTCATAAACGCTCATTAGAAAAAGAACAAGAACACATTTGCATTAATAGCAAGAAACACGAGGGTAGGGGTAAATAGCAAGAAACAGAGGGTAGGGGTAAATAACAAGAAACACGAGGGTAGGGGTAAATAGCAAGAAACACAAGGGTAGGGGTAAATAGCAAGAAACACGAGGGTATGGGTAAATAGCAAGAAACACGAGGGTAGGGGTAAATAGCAAGAAACACAAGGTTGGGGTAAATAGCAAAAAACAGGGTAGGGGTAAACAGCAAGAATCACAAGGGTAGGGGTAAATAGCAAGAAACACCAGGGTAGGGGTAAATAGCAAGAAACACCAGGGTAGGGGTAAATAGCAAGAAACACAAGGGTAGGGGTAAATAGCAAGAAACACCAGGGTAGGGGTAAATAGCAAGAAACACCAGGGTAGGGGTAAATAGCAAGAAACACCAGGGTAGGGGTAAATAGCAAGAAACACCAGGGTAGGGGTAAATAGCAAGAAACACAAGGGTATGGGTAAATAGCAAGAAACACAAGGGTAGGGGTAAATAGCAAGAAACAAAAGGGTAGGGGTAAATAGCAAGAAACACGAGGGTATGGGTAAATAGCAAGAAACACAAGGGTATGGGTAAATAGCAAGAAACACGAGGGTAGGGGTAAATAGCAAGAAACACAAGGGTAGGGGTAAATAGCAAGAAACAAGGGTGGGGGTAAATAGCAAGAAACACGAGGGTAGGTGTAAAATAGCAAGAAACACGAGGGTATGGGTAAATAGCAAGAAACACAAGAGTAGGGGTAAATAGCAAGAAACACGAGGGTACGGGTAAATAGCAAGAAACACGAGGGTAGGGGTAAACAGCAAGAAACACGAGGGTAGGGGTATCTCACGGATAAAACTCTAAAGACAACACGCAGTCTGAATCTTCAGTGACAAAATACTTTTATTACTACCGTCAATACATGCACACACAATTATCTTCCCCCAAACAATAATTCATCTCGACTTGGACAGCCCTCTCCCTCACACACTTATCGTTTAAACCTTTGGCTCCTTTACCCTATCCACCAGCTGCAAAAACTTTGTGACTCCATCCAAACCTGCTTCTTGCAGGAAGCTAGTGGATAGGGTGAGAATCAAAAGGTTAAGTTTTTGTTTTGTTAGCATGGTTGGCAATGCACGATTCTGGTGTACAGGGTGCGGGAGTCAAAGGGTTAAAGTCCAGCTGACTCAGTAGAGCATATCAGAGCTATAACCGTTTCAAAACACACAATTCAACAGGAAACACAAACATTTAAGTACACATATCAATGCTTTCGCGCACATAATCTTAGGACATGCCTCTGGCGTTGTTCATTCTGTCCAATTTATCACACAGTTTAAAAACACCTGAATACTAACGTTATTGTTATTGTTTAAAGCCCAGCCGACTGCGTAGAGCCATATCAGGGCTATAACCGCTTCAAAACGCACAAAACTCCCAACAGGAAAAAGGAAAAATAAGAACATATCAATGCATTCGCGCACATAATCTAAGGACATGCCCCCGGCGTTGACCACTCCGTCCAATTTATCACACAGGGGAGATTTAAAAAACACCTGAATACAAATATTAGCATACATAAGGGCACCAAAACAAAAAGACAAATTACCTAAAATTGCTTCCGCATATCTCACCTCCCTAGAGCAAAAAATGCACTTTATTGTTTAAAGTCCAGCCGACTGCGCAGAGCCATGTCAGGGTATAACTGCTTCAAAACAGAGAAAACTTCAACAGGAAAAAAGAAAAGAAAGGAAAATTAAGTACACATATCAATGCATTCGCGCTTAAGTACATGCCCCCGGTGTAGGACCATTCCGTCCGATTTATCGCACAGGGGAGATTTTAAAAAAACACCTGAATACAAACAAGCATACATAAGGACACCAAAACATATAACAGGCATAAATTACCTAAAATTTCTTCCACATATGATAATTACAATATTAATAATTATTATATGTGGAAGAAATTTTAGGTAATCTCACCTCCTTAGAGCCAAAAATACACTTAATACATGTACCCAATCATCAATCCGAAGAAAAAGTACGTAAGACTTAATCGAAAAAATACAGGTGAATGGACCATTAAGGCAGAAAATAAGTGGAAATGACAAAGCAAGGCAGAAACAGAGTGACAGAAAAGAGCAAATTTCTAGCGCAGAATTTCCAGAAGGTGGGGATACTATTTATACTGAAAGAGCCCCCGGCAACCCAACGGGGGAGCAGAGGGGAATAAAAAATATACGTGAACACAAAGTTAAACTATAAGGGCACTAAACCAAAAATAGATCTGTACTTGAAATCGTTTCCGCATAGCTCATTGTACCAGAGCCAAAACATTTTATTACATGTACCCAATAATCAATTCTAAGATAAAGTACAGGAGACTTGATCGAACGCGTACAGATGAATGGACCTGCAAGGCAGTAAATGATGGGAAGAAATGACAAAGCAAAGGTGGAAGACAAAAACAGCGATAGAAAAGATGGCATTTCTAGCACACAATTTCCAGAAGGTGGATATACTATTTATACTGAAAGAAACCCCCGGCATCCTCAAAAGGGCATTTTTGTTTATTTCTAACTAATGAATTTTAAACCAGTC
>JAPXFY010001954.1:10000-30881 GCA_030674185.1 Monoplex corrugatus | reverse complement strand
TTTTAATTTTTTTTTTTGAATTTTTCCTAAATGCTTTTTTCCGGGGAATATCTGTTCCCAATTTTTTGGACCATTTTGAAAAAATTTTTTGGAAGTGATCATCTGCTTTTAGTATAAAGAGTATAACCAGTTCCTTTTAGTGCAGAGTAAAATTGGAAGTGTATCATCTGCTGTTAGTATTTAATAGAATGACCATGCTCCATCGGGACGAATGAAAGGGGAATGTACACGCTTTAGGTGTGGAAATATAACCATGCTCCTTTTGATACAAAAAAATTGCTTTCCCCCTCTTGGGAATATCATGTGTATTTTCATTTGATATGTTCATCTTTGCTTTTGTGTGTATGCCTTAGAGGACGCTTACATCCATCAAAGAGAAAAATTTACAAATATTTCTTTTTTCTGTTGAATTACAATCAGAAATGGGATGCATCATTCAAAAAGGGGCAAAAATAGATTCCTTTTTGGACTCACGTATTATATTTCATGTTATTATTCACAACGGTGACTGTTTACGTTATATGGTACTTGTACTTAGAGTAAATCAGTCGGCGTTGTACTGGTTGTATATGGCAGCAAAACTGATAGTTTGCCTTAAAAGTATCTTTCTGTAACAAGTTATTATTATGTAAAGGATACCTGAGGCAATATTTTTAATATCTATTCAAAAGGGGTATAGTTCCATGCAGATATGTTTCCATTTCTGTTTTGTGTTTTAAAATGTTCTCAGCCAGGAAAGTTTTAAAACTTCTGTGTACCTATCTAGATCTGGTATGTTCAGATCTCCGCTTTTAATCCTTTTCAGTTACTTTTTTCTGGTAATTTGGTCATGTTTACCATTCCAAACAAACAACATTAACAGCAAAATCTTCTGAAAATTACTGACAAAGTTACGAAATTATTTTTTTTATCATTTCCTCTTCTCCTGCTTAGTTTACTCTTGATCTTAATGTGACTGCCTTTGTTTATTTTTTTTTTCATAACTGGACTAATTCTCGATATTTTTCTTTTAATAAGTTTTCTAATTCTCCTGTCTTTTTCATTGTTTCTTCTAATTGTTCAGTTTCTCTGATCAGTTTTTTTTTCTGTTCTTTTTTTGTTATTGTCGCATATGGGCCAGGTCAAAATGTGCTTTGTTGTGACTTTCCTAGTTCAAATCACTGCAATTAATTTTCTTGCCTTTGCACAGCCTGAACAATCCTAGATATGGAGCTTTAAATGTCAAATCAAATAGCAGACACGAATTCATGGTGGTTGAACAAATCATTCGGCTTTTCCAGAGGCAGTAGCTCAATACTTTATAGGGCATAGTTTCATCCGTGACAGGTGTCACACGAACGCTAAAAACTCAAATAGTTTCGAAAGTATCCATTTGATTGCAGTGCTGATGAGTTCTATTCAGACATTTTTATGCATAAAACTTGAAAACCCCATTTCATTGCAGCTTTTAATATTTTTTTCCCACTATGATTGATCTAAGAACTGTAGGCCTGTGACATAAAAGTGTCACGAATGAAACATATTTACACTTTAATATTGCAGAATATATGTAAAAATTAGGCAAAAATACAAACAAACAAACAAAAAACAAATGAAATATAAACTAGTAAGTAACCTTGATAAGAAACTAAAAAATACATACATAGTCGCAACCACTGGTTTAACACCAAACTTTATTCTCAGCCTACTACATCTATCTGTAAAAGGAAAGCTGAAATTTGAGTAAAAGTGTAAATATAAACTTGACTGGCTAATAAATGATATGTTCAACCTCCATGAATTCATGTCTGCTATTTGACATTTAAAGCTCCATACCTAGGATTGTTCAGGCTGTGCAAAGGCAAGAAAATTAGTTGCAGTGATTTGAACTAGGAAAGTCACCCCAGAGCACCTTTTGACTCTGGCTCATATGCTATAGTTCTTGATCTTATTCTCATCAGCAAAACTTCTGTGAACTGTTTGTCAGTGAGTGATGGTAACATTTATCTCAGTTGCTGGCAAACATTTTCTGGATGCAAACATTACAAGATCCAAAATATAGATCTGTTTTCTTGCTGAATGGTCAACTGATCAGGCTTGCTGTTTTGGGTTGTAGAAAAAGGAGTACAACTTTCATTTTGAAAGAAAAAAGACACCGCCGTGGTTGCATACAACTTTCATTTTAAAAGAAAAAAAGACACCGCCGTGGTTGCATACAACTTTTATTTTAAAAGAAAAAAAGACACCGCCGTGGTTGCATACAACTTTTATTTTAAAAGAAAAAAGACACCGCTGTGGTTGTATATGTGATAAAACCCAGCCAGACACCAATGAAAAGTCAGTGAAAGGGAAATAATACATTCGGGGAAAAGAACGTTTATATAAAGCCCCATGTCTTTGCAGTCACGTTCTGATTCAAATTAATCATGTATGTAATCTACCATCCTACATTTTGCAACGAACACCTTTCTTGTTTGAAATGTCAACAAAATCTAGTATTTCTGACATGTATGGTGTGGGGTGGTGATATCCTCTTTGGATGTTTGTTTTCCCATTGCGGTCATGTGATTCTGTTGCAACTGTTTTCAGAAATGCCCAATGTCGCTTTCAAGAAGCCAACTGCCATGAGCAGCACGTTCCACCACTATAATCCACACAAAGCAGTAGATGGTTTCAAAGGAACTGAATATGGCCAGTGTACTTACACTGATACTAAAAAGCCAAAGCCTAACCGTTGGTGGAGTGTGGACCTGTTGGGGCTCTTCCATGTCTACAACGTCATCATCACTAACCGAGGAGACTGCTGTGGTCAGTATGTGTTACAAACCACAAAGCAAAATCACAAGAACTCTTTACAGAAAATGGAAATTGTCAGAGAATCAATTTAAATTAAGTGCTACAAGATAGTGGAGCCATTTGAGCAATCACTATTTCTACACACACATTATCACAAAAACATAGAGTTTGTTATATCTAGAGGTGACTGATGTGATGCGAAGGGATGGAAACCAAATGTCTGTCCTGTCAGAATTTGTTGTTCACACATTTTTCTTCGAAAGCGCTGATTTCAGGCACTCTTTTTGGTCTCTGTGACCTTAATCTTTATGTGATGCTGTTCAAAATCATGTGTGATTCCTCAACGATACACACCTCTGACCACAATTTGGTAGACATCCAACCAGAAACAATAGAAAAAATATTGATAACACATTTCTGTCACTCACATATGCACATACGCACGCGCGCGCGCGCACACACACACACACACACACACACACACACGCGCATGCACGCACGCACACACACACAACAACGTAACCAGAAGCAAAACCATAAACTCCACCATCTAAGAACAGAGTTCTAGCTCACTCCGGTTAGGTTCTTTTCCATCTTTTTCTTTTCCTTCAGCGAACCCCACAGAGGGAAGAGGAGTTCCCTGAAGCTGCCATTTCCAGAACTCCCAGCAAAGCTCATGGAAAACTCCAGTAACATATTCCGGGAATCCTCATCCATGCCAGAACCTGGACCTGACTCTCTCTCTCTCTCTCTCTCTCTCTCTCTCTCTCTCTCTCTCTCTCTCTCTCTCTCTCTCTCTCTCTCTGCCCCTGGTGCCTTCCCCATGAGTCGACTCCTCAAACGTAAAAGAACTAAAGGCAGCATGTGGACCCGCTTTGAGGAAGGCCACTCTTTCCTCACATCTCCGGAATGGTCATCCCAGGACCTGGTGCTTCTTTCAAAAGCCTCCCCCCTCCTTCATCTGCAGCTGTCCAAGAAGTGCGCACTCTCTCCTAAAAGTGAAACACCTCCCTTCCCTACAGCCTCAGTGCCCAAAAAAGAGAGGCATGCCGAGACTTTGTGGATTCGGCCGAAGCCAGTCCAGCTCAGGTACAACCTTGTTGACTTCCTTAGTGATGTCATTTTAGTAAATATCAACCTACAAAAGTAGGACTTTCCGGGCAGTTCCACCCCACTTGCAACGGTCCTGTCCTCCTAGTACATGCCTGCTATAAAACCCTCTTTGAACAATCAGTGCACCAACCTGACCCTGAAACAGTGTCCGTCTCCTAGACAACCGATGCTTCAGAGCAACAACTGACAGAAATCGGATTTTCATAGGTGAATCGATCGCTAGCCCAAACAAAAACTTCAAGTGGCCAACCCAAACATCAGCACATGACTCGCAAGGTATACACCACCACCATCAGAGGATCTAGGCTTAGCGGAAAGATTAACCCTGCACGTCCAAGAGTGGAAATTCTTAGGACTCAATCCACGGGTGGTGGAAGTCTTACGAGAGAGGTACAAGCTTCCCTGGAAAGGAAAAAAAATCTTAAGACCTACCCCCGTCCCTGCACCAGATGACCCTCAAACAAGCTGCAGTCTTGGACTCCGAGATTGTGGATCATATTCGATGAGAGGCTGTGGACATCCTCCCTCCACACTGGCACTCAGTCCTGGATTTGTCTCCTCTCAAATCTTTACAACAAATCTGTTTCAAAATGGAAACCTTTCCCAATATTTGGAAGTGCTATTGGGGTTATTCCATCGACCTGAAGGATTTGTATTTTCACAGCCTTATCCACCCTTCCTGCAGAAAGTTCCTGCAATGTGTGTGGAAAGACAAAGTCCAACAATTCCAGGCCTTGCCCTATGGCTCTCTGTGGTTCCCCTCATTTTTATTAGGGTAATCAGAGAAATAGCGATTGTGGCTGAGGAAAAGTCATTTGTCTCCTCTGCTATCTGGACAATTGGCTGATCCTGACAGACTCCAAACTCTTCTGCCAAACCCACACTCAGAGTGTTCTGCACCTCAGCCCTCTCTTGATATTTGGCACCAACCATCAGATATACGATCTCACTCTCTGGCTGTTGTTCAAAGTCCTGGGCATGGGTTCAACACTCACCATGACTACCTTCCTAAGTCCAGCCAAGCTACAGAAACTTTGACTCAAACTCGAGTCTCAGTCGCTCTCCAGGTTTCAGCCAGGCAGATCTCCTCTCTCCTTGGCCTCATGGAGTCACATGTCCTATCCTTCCATCAGGCAGGGGCAAACATGGCCTCTCTAACGAGCGTTCAGAGCCTGTCGGATGTCAACTCCAAAAGCTGGAACCAATGAATCCTGATAAGAACTTGTTCCTGGAAGCCACCGAAGAATGAGTTTTACCTTCCAAGCTGGAGGAGGGAGTCCTGAAATCTCCCTTCTCCCCAGCCAGCTCTATATACAGACGCCTCATGCATAGACATGGAGCCAACATAGTTGTATTCCATGCCTCCGAGCTCTGGTCTCAGACAGAAGCCTTCCCTCACATAAGTGTGCTCAAAATGGAGGCTGTATCTTAAACCCCCAAAGCCTTCCAGACTCTCCTTCTAGGCAAACCGTCAAGTTGTCCACAGACAACACGATAGTCGCTTGCTAAGTGAACAGACAGGTGCAGATGGGGGGGGGGGACTTGCCATCCCTCTGATGGTGAGCCAAGGATCTCTTCCGTTGGTGCCAGGTCAATGACACCTCTCTATTAGTGGCTTACATCATCGATAAGTCAAACATTATCGCCAACTCCCTGAGCAAGGGCCACTCATCCATCCAGACAGAGTGGATTCTTTAATCCTTTGACTCCCGCAACCTGTCCACCAGCATCCTTCATCGCCAACCATGCTAACAAAACAAAAACTTAACCCTTTGATCCCTTCCTGTGGAGAGGGTGAGGGAATCGGAGGGTTAATTTTTTTGCAGTTGGTGGATAGGGTGTGGGAGTCAAAGGGTTAACACCAGACACACAATGCCGTCTGGGACAAATGGTTCGTCCCAATGATCGATCTGTTTGAGACAAAGCTCAACAACAGGCTACCGATCTATGAGTTCCTGGTCCAGAACCCAAAGGCCCTATCAGTGGACGCCCTCTCTCTGAACTGGACTCCTTTGATCAGTTACGCATTTCTCTCTTTCCCAATCCTTCACCAAGGGATCAGCAATGTGAGGGATGCAAGGCACCGATGGTTCTTATCACATCTCTCTGGCACTCCCAGGCTTGGTTCCCAGACCTCAAGTCTTTAACACACGAACCTCCTATACAGCTAACCCCAGGATGGGATCTGCTCCGACAGTCCTACTCTGGAATCCTGTATGCCAACCCAGCAACGTTGGACCTCCATGCTTGGCTTCTATGTGATGCATCCCCTTCTCATCCTAGTACCACAGCGGTGTCAGCAGCTCTATTTGTAGTTGGAGCCCTCTCAGCTATCCACTCCCTCATCGCCCCTCCCAAAGACAGGACACTGAATCATTTTACATCTCTAAGTGGAAGAAGAGCTTCCCTAACCAGATGGACTCTCACTCCATCCTCAGTTGGGTTGGCCAGTTGCCGTGCCCATTCGCAGTATATGGCTCTACAAGACACTCCTACCTAAAACTACTGGATCCCATTCAACATCAAGGTATGTGCCTCTGTCTTGGTGCATTTAGCACAACTCCTATCTACAGTTTTTGGGCAGAAGCAAGGGAATCTTCACTGTCCAACCGTACACTAAAATTACCTTCAGTTTCGTTTAAAATTGTTCTCTGGACCAGCCAAATGTCAAACCGAATTTAAAAAAACATCTGAAAGTCACTTCGCCTTTCATAATCCTCTAGCAGCTGTTTCAGATTTCTCCAAATTTCCAGACAGCCCACCATGGACCTTGAAAACACCGAAGGTCTGTGTTGATCTTGCTTCCTTCCATAAAGACTTTACCAGTTCACTGACGTGCAAGTCGTTTTATGCAGAACTGTGTGAGAAATATACATCATCCCACAGAATCTTCACTGATGGATCAAAGTGTGATGAAGGTGTTGCTGCTGCTACCTTCTGTTCCGCTGCCCCCAATTGTTTATTTTTAAAACATACTGCGTCTGACAGTTTCGTTTATTTTGCTGAACTGACTGCTCTGGTCTTGGCACTTAAAATTTCGTTCCAATCCAAGCATAAAGATTTTCTCTCTCTTTTGTTTTTGACTCCCTTTCTGCTTTGCTGGCAATTGCTGGCCAAAACATTAGTCATCCAGAGCTTCTGAAGTTCTTTGAACTGTTTTCTACTCTTGCAAGTGAAGGTTACCGGATTGTCTTTGCCTGGATTTCTGGCCATGTCGGTACTGGAGGCAATGATAAGTCTGTCTGGCCAAGAACGCCACAAGAGAAAAGATGTCTAGATCCTTCACTCCTTACACAGATGTAAAATCCAAAGTACACAGTTACGTGAGAAATCTCTGGCAGGAGGATAACAAACTTTTCCAAATCAACCCCAACCTAAAAGAAATTCTATCTGCTTCAGGGAACCGCAGGAAAGAGACAGTATTATGTAGGTTACAAACAGGTCACACATTTGTACCTTGTGATGAGCAGTTGAGCATCAGACACCTTCTTCTTAAATGCTGGGGCTTGTACGATGTGAGACTACACTGCGCAGTGCCCCAGGACTGACTAGTCAGTCATGCTAAAGTGTGCGAAAAAATGCCGCATGACTGACTAGTCAGTCATCGTCATTTCATGATTTTTCACATCTCCAATTTTAGACAGGGGTTCCCCCATTTGCTCCAATCAGAAAGTTTGGTGTATCAGCTTCAAGTTTTCATTAGGTTCGAAGTGGTATCTCAATGGCCATTGGTCAAAGAACTCGGTTAAGTGACCCACCCAGCTGTCACTTTCACTCGACTTTCAAGATGGCAGACGACGAATCACAACCAGGCCCAAGCTCAGGAAAAAAGAAAGCGTACACCCAAGGATTTTCGGATTTTCACTGGAAAGATCCTAATGTAGTTTTAGAAATGATGGAAGATACAGAATTTCTCAAGATGTATGGCGAAGCATCGTCAGATAATTCTCTGGACGAGGAAGATGAAGGCGATGAAGTGCGGCGTGTCGGTGCTGACGTCAACATCGCTCCGATTGTGCGAGCGAACGCTGACAGAGAAGAAAGAGCAGAACTAGAAACAGAATTTGAGGATATAGATGACCCAGACCACCAGCAAGGTGACGGACAGTCCAGTAAATCAAGTGAAATGAGGGAAAATGAAGAAGAGATACAAGAACCGACGTCGGAGAGCACCGACAATGACACAACTCGGCGAGCTACGCCCAACACACGAACACACGCCTTCACGTGGTCAGCAGTCCGAGCGATTGGACGGGGCAGAGACTGACGTCATAACCTATTGTCTTGTGCTGTGGCCAACTTCGCTGACTGACGGTTAGGTTGTGTGCGCGTGTAATCTGCCCAGTGTGAAGTGGGCGTGGCAGTGTGTGTGTGTGTGTGTGTGTGTGTGTGATACAAATACTAGTAATAGGTACTGATTGTACTTAGGTGTATGTGTGGTGTGTGTGTGCATTTCTCTCTCTCTCTCTCTCTCTCTCTCTCTCTCTCTCTCGTGTGTGTGTGTGTGTGTGTGTGAGTGAGAGAGAGAGAGAGAGACAGAGAGAGAGAGAGAGAGAGAGTGTGTGTGTGTGTGTGTGTGTGTGTTTCATGCTTACATCTAGGACTTTTAGGAGTTACAACAGGCATGCTGTGACACAAAATCACAAAATGCAAGGGAAAAAAAAAATTTTTCAAATTCATAGGCCATGTGCTATAAAAACATTAGATAAAATAAAGTTATAACTATCATAAATGAAAAGTGTTCAATTCCCTTTCAGAAAACCATAGGTTTTATATACTTTCCTTCAGTAGTTTTTATGCTAGAATTTTTTGTTAATTATTACCCTCCGCAGCCAAAAAACCCTTGGCCAATAGTTGTCACCGAGCAAAAAATATTCATGGCAGTGAAGAGGTTTTAAAGAGCTTATTCCGAGACGTTCCTTTGGATTCAATTTTCCACTTTTTTAAGAGATCAATAGATTTCACCTGATATGATTTTATGTATGAGTATTTGTTCTTTAAACGTATTTCAGTTTTGCAAGGATAACGATGAGCATGGTTTTTAACTGTTGTCTTTTCATCTTAAACAAGGTGTCTTTTTTAACGTGGTGTTAGCCCTGACAGGCTCTAGTCATCGGCTGGGCTGTAAGCAATATGAACATCAACCTGAACCTCCTTGCCCATTCTCTCATCAGAAAGCCTGATTGTGGCACCATTAAGAGTTATAGATCTGCAATCGTCACAACCTTCCTTACAACAGCTGGGGACCCTCCCTGCGGGATGTCTTCCCTTTCTGGGAAGTTTCCAGAGGCCTATAGGTTTAGGAGACAAAGATTCCCTCTCAGATCCCAAAATGGGACTTAGTCCTCATCCTGGATGAACCAGGCGCCCTCCTTTTTAACCCCTAGGCGTTATTCCCTTTTTGCTCCTCTCCTACAAAACATCTTCCTCCCGATTTTGGCTGCTTCCTGCTGGCGTAGTGAAATCCATGCACTAAGCGGAACCAAGGAAGATGTGGATTCCATAGAAGTGGAGATTGATCTCACTTACCAGAATTCCTGACCAGAACCAACAACCAGGCTCCTGAACAATATCTTTCAGAATCCCATCTTTGGTCGTCTCCTTGACCCAGAGACGCGAGAGGATAGGACCAATTTGTATGCCTCGTTTGCTGTTTCAGACGCTACTGGTACCTTTCAACTGAAGTGATATCCTCTGAGTGGAGAGACTTTATCTCAATCAGTGAGCAATACATCAAAGATATCTCAGCTACTACCATATCCACTGGCTCTCTGAACCAGTCATCAGGACATACAAAAAGCTCGCTTTACATCCCTGTTGGAGAGACCCCGGCCCAAGATCTTCAGGCACTCTCAGCCTCAGTCACCTTCATCACTACCATTCCATTCATATGTCCTACAAGCAGCCTACTGGTGAAAAGAATCCACTGTTATCAACCATTACCTATAAGTCAACAATTTCCACCATCAAAGGTCTGTCCCGCATCGTCTCGACGAAAACGATTTCTCAGTTGTTGCCAGGAGATGGACAGACCAGAGGGAGATCTCTCTCACCTTTCCAATCTTTGAAATCTGTTCTAACTGGAATCGGGATCGTGATTGGGTTTGCTGGGGATGTGCTTTTGGATGGGGATGACACATTGTGTCTTTATGGTCTGGGGATGTCGGATGTGTTGTATATGTGTGTGTGTGTGCGTTGCTGCTATGTTTTGTGTGTAGGAGCGTACTGTAATGTGTGGATTACATGTTTCGTTCTAATATAACGCACATGATGAAAATTTGATTTCTATCCCCTTTAGCTCGTATATAGACAATAAGCAACCTTGAGTCTACAGCCTCGATAGTTGGATGTGGTAGATTTTGACGCTAAAAATTTTCGAAATAATGCCCATGTAATGCACCTACCATATTCAACTCTAAAGTCACTGTACTGTCCCTCTTGACATCCTCCCATGGTCTGGCATCCAAAGTTGAAAGCAAAGCAGGGGTATTCTGTTTCTCACAGCAACGTGGGCGTTCAGGTGGGCTGGAGCACCACCTGGAGGCATCTTTGAACCGAATTCTTGGTAAACATTGGTCTTAATTCACATACGTACCCGTGGCCACTAATGCACTGAGTGCAGCGGTTTGCCATTTCTGCCTCGGTAGACAATAAGTCCGACAAGGAGCCGTCCTCTGGAGTAATTCGTGTCCTTGCGCATGGGTATATTCCCCCCGGCTCGTCCGCGAGATGCACTTGGTGATCCGGTTTTATGCCCGGTGCCCCACCGGCGCAGGGTCGGCCTCGCCCGCCCCTCCGACCCCCCCCCCCCCCACGGTATTGGCTTCCCCCCCAGGGGTACTTCCCAGGGCCTCGGACTGGTCCCTCTGGAGTTGCCCCCCATTTGGACACTCCACGGTCCCTCGCCTCCTCTATAGGCGGCCAGGGGACACGGACTCCGACACAGAGGATGAGGGCTCTGCCCCCACTCTTTCTACTTCCCGAAGCGATGGACCGGCTGGCATCCCACGCCCTGGAGCCTGTCCACTGGACAGGAGGACGAGGCTCCCTGCCTAGCTCAGCTGAGCTCGCCTTGGGCGCACCTCCTATCTCGCCCCACACTCCTCTTTGCTAAAAGAGTCGGGCATGGTAGCAGATTGTGTGCGGAGAGCCCAAAGCAAAGTAAGGGGAAAGGTGGCACACGACATCCTCCCAGGCTCCGTGCCTGACTTCCCTGGAGCTCTGCCGTTCAGGAAATTCCTGAGGCCAGAGAAACTGCCTTTCCACAGAAAGGCCTTTATGGCCTATGAGGCCATTCCAGTGTCACCACTCTCCCTCACACAGGAGGACCTCCTGTTAGTGCAGGAGAGGTCTCGGGCTCAGCAGCAGCACATCTCCCTCCCAGAGCGCTGCCTGGCTGACTGGGAGGAGATGCGAGGGGGGGACTGATGGCGGTCTCAGTTATGGATTCCTTCTTGGGTAGTCTGTGTCCACCCTTAAGGACCCAGACCACGAGTCATTCTCTGTACGCCAGTTGCCTGACTCTCCCGCCATCGTGGCCTTTATCCAGTCCATGGTGGAAGGGCTCAAATATTCGGCCGATGCCTTCGCCAGGCTGCACCTCAACTCAGTCCTGGCGAGGCGGGATGCTGTTCTCTCGGCATCCTTGGTTGCCAGCTCCGCATCAGCCAAGGCCTCCTTGAGAGCTGTGCCACTTTGGTCTGGTTCCCTCTTTGGAAACCACGTGCAGGCCACACTCAAGCACCAGGCCGACATCAGGAAAGACCTCGCCCTCCACTCCTGTCCCTCTTGCCCCGCGGCGAAGCACCTGCTCCAGCGGTCCTACTCTTCCCAAAGGGCCCCCGCAGGCGAGTTTTGGGTTCTTTCAGGCTGCAGGGCTAGGGCGAGCACTGCGAGGGCGGTCAGTGCCCAACCTAGGGCCGAAGCGGCTCTATCAGTGGCTCACCCCTGAGGCCTGAGGCCTCACCCCCTACAGGCGATCCTGTTGGCAGTCTGTCCCGACACATAGACGCTAGGGAAGGCTGCCCGCAAGCCGGGTGGGCCCTGCGGGTGATCAGGTCGAGGTTCCGCCTTCCTTGGGGTCAAGGAAGGGCCCTCTCACGCCTCTCTCCCCCTGCTTTGTACTTCCTCGAATCACATTGGCCTCGCAGGCCTGGCGTCAGGAAGTTCTTTCCGATGCTAAGCCAAGGGGGCCCACTAGCAAGAGGAGGTTTTCTCCCGTTCGTCTCCGTGATTTTATGGCCGCATCTTTGTGGTCCCCAAGGCTTCTGGGGGCTGGCGGCCCGTCCTGGACTTCTCTCCCCTGAACCGGTTCCTCCACGTCCTCCACTTCCGTATGGAAACCCCTATGTCGATCCGCGATGCCTTGCACCCTGACGACTGGGAGATATCCATCGACCTCAGGGATGCGTACTTCCACCTCCTTATTCAGGGACAGGAAGTACCTCAGATTCGTTTGGAGGAACCGGATCTTCAGTTCAGGGCCTTTCCCTTCAGTTTGGCACCAGCCCTTGGTTGTTCACGAAGGTGGCGCAGGAGCTGTGCATGCACGTTCGGGAGAGGGTATCCGCCTCAAGGCCTATCTCGACGATTGGCTTCTACTCGCCTCCTCCAGGGATCAGTGTGCACAACAAGCCTTTCCAGGTTCTGCAACTCTGTCACGATCTGGGCTTTGTTTACAACGAGGAGAAGTCAGACCTCACTCCTTCGAACAGTTCCAGTTCCTGGGCATGTCCTTCAACACAACCAAGTGGTTGGTGTCCCCAACTCCCCAGCGCTTACTACGCATTCAGGGCCTCTTAGCTCACCTGCTCTCTCAGTCTCAAGCCCCGGCCAGACAGCTGGCCTCCTGCTGTCTATGGAGTCGCTGGCACCCCTGGTGCCACTGGGTCGACTCCTCAAGCGCAATTCCAAAGCGGATTTCGGAGGCGTTGGTTGCAGACTTCGCAGTTGTGGGACCTTCCGGTTTTCCTGGGTCCTTGGTTGCAATCATCAGTGACCAAATGGCGCTCCCAGTCCTGGCTAGCCCAGGGAGTCCCTATCACACCGCCCTCCTCAGGACGACTTGGTCACGGATGCGTCCACCTCTGGGTGGGGGTCCCATGTGGGCCCGCTGACAGCGGCGGGTCAATGGTCACACGAACCGATGTCCCGTCACATCAACATGCTGGAACTGCAGTTTTTCGGCCCTTAGGGAGTTTCTCCCCTTTCTGAAGGGAAAACATGTTCGTATCAACACGGACAACACACAGTAGCTTGTTACATCAACAAGCAAGGGGGCGCCCGCTCCCACTCCTTGTCTCGGAGAGCGGAACAGCTTCTCCTCTGGTGCGAGGAACAATCTATTTGGCTCTCAGCAAAGCATGTCCTGGGAAAGATCAACATACTTGCGGACTCTCTCAGCAGATCCCACATGGTTCTTCCCTCGGAATGACACTGGTCCATGCAGTTCTGAGCCAGTGTGGGCAGCATAGTTCAAGCCACAAGTGACCTGTTTGCCACCAGGTTCAATCGCCGCCTTCTTCTGTATGTTTCTCCAGTTCGGATCCGGAGCTTGGGCTGTGGATGCTCTGTCCATTCCATGGTCAAACCTGATGGGCTATGCCTTCTCCCCGTTCCCCATTCTGGGGAAAGTGCTGCGGAAGGCGAGGGAAGACTCAGCCACGTTGGTCCTCGTGGCTCCTCGATGGCCGGCCCAAATATGATACCAGGAACTTTCTGCACCTGTCCCATGTGCCGCCGCTAAAACTCACTGTGTCAGGTCGGTCCCTCCTTCAACCAAGGTTAGGCATTCCGCACGGCAATCAGAGCTTCTAAACCTTCATGCCTGGCTGCTGTGCGGGACTCGATGTCTTCATTAGGCTTGTCCCCAGCTGTAATCAGCCTTGTGGAGCAAGCTCACAGACCGGGCACACAGTGGGTGTATAATGCCCACTGGAATGATGGCTCTCTTGGTGCTCCTCAAATGCGGTGTCACCCCACTCACCCTCTCGCTTGCAGTTGGCCAACTAACTCGGCTTTCTATCGTCGGAGAAAAACCTTTCGTCCTCCTCAGTGAAGGTACACAGAGCGGCCATCTGCACCACCATCAGTCAGTTGGGTAGGTCCTTCCTTTTGTGGACGATCCTCTCCTGGGGATCTTGTCAGAGGGGATTCTCTTCAGTAAGCCCAAACCCCCTGCCACACCCCAGCGTGGGATCTCTTTCTCGTCCTCTCATCCCTGAGACCCCCTCCTTACGAACCCATCAGGGAGTGTTCTCTCAAGTTCCTCTCCTTCAAGACGGCTTTTCTCGTTTCTCTCGCGTTGGGGAGGTGCAGTAGTGGACTCCCTGGGGATGTCGCTTTCGAACCTGATGGCTCGATGTTTCTCCGCCTACTCCGGAATTTAAGCAAGAACCAGTCACCAGGTTCTCCCACTCCGACCATCTCCATTCATCCCCTGACGTCTATCCTTGCTCCGGACGACGCGGACCGCACGCTCTTCCCTGTTCGCGCCCTGCGAGTGTATAGAAAGCGGACGAAATCTTCTCGCCAGAAGCAGTGCCACTTGTTTCTCTCAGACAACGAAAGTTATAAGTAGGACATTAGACGCACGTCAATCTCTCGATGGCTGAGGGAAGTCATCAAGGCTGCGTAATGCAAGGTCGGCTCAGAGATGGCTATCTTCTCCCCGAGGCCCCATGAGATTAGAGCATGGGCTTCGTCTCTGGCAATCACCAACAATGCCAGCCTCCAGAGTGTCCTGGACGGCGTATTGGCGTTCCCCGGGCACCTTCATCCAATTCTACCTGCGCGACGTCTCCCGTCTGCGCGAAGATGGATCGGGGGTATCATTCCGCTGTGGTGGCCCACAACCCATCTCCGCCACACGCCCTGACCCGTCTCATTCCTCCAGGAGTTAACCAGGTAAACCCTTCTTCCGGGTAGTGCTATTCTGCATTATTGAGCCATGGTACAGTATGTGTAATTAAAAGGAAAGTTTCCTTACGTTTAATCTAACATACTTACCGTGGCTCACGCAGAGTCCCTCCCGTCCTCCCGCCTTCCTGGTTCCTTCAATTCACAGTCAGGGTCATTGGTTTCCTCGAGAAGAGGACGACTATACGCATGCGACAACGAATACTCTCAGAGTTACGGTCCTTTCGGACTTTATTGTTACGAGGCAGAAATGGCAAACCGCTGCCGCTAGTTGCATTAGTGAGCCACGGTAAGTATGTTAGATTAAATGTAATCTTGGAAGGAAAATTTCCTATTAGGTTTTGGCCAAAAATAAAGTGTTCATGTGCCACTCTGCATTATTTGGATATGGTAGTGTACTAGCTAAACGGGAATTTACTTGACAGATTCCTCTTATGATACTCTTAATGTTGAATGAAATATTAACACAGCTTATCTGACATATGGTTTAGGTCAGTAAGACATTAAAGTTGTGAATTCAATACACGTTGCATGTCACCATATTTCCGAAGAGGTTTTAAGATATAAAACTATATCGCTGCTGAAGCTCAGATTATAGTCGCACTCAAACGTTTGGGTACTTTACTGTTGAAAATGAGCTGAGGCATAGGGGTTGAGTGGTGGTGGTGGGAGTGAGAGTGGTTCTACGTGATGAATGACAATGCTGAAATATGAAAATCAGTGACTCTGTCGGAATACAACCAGATACTTCAATATTGACATGAGCTGTATTCTAGAAATGTAAAGGTGACTTCTGATTTGTGATCGTTTTTTTTGTTTGTTTTTTTGTTTTTTGTTGTTGTTTGTTGTGTTGTTGTTTTTTTTTGCTTTTCTGTATGATTTGCATCACAGCTTGGCGACTCAGCAATTTTTATATTTACGTGACCTTGACTACGATGGAGCCATCTTCCAGCCACCAGAAGTCTGGTGATCTGTGTCTACACCATCCAGGACGTATCAGGAGCGGCGCCACTGTGCATCTCAGCTGCTCACAACCACTCAAAGGCCACTATGTCACAGTAGTGAAATACACCGATGAAGAGGCTTTATTTTATGTGAGATGAGAGTACTTGGAGTCCCATTGCTCGGTGAGTGGAGTAGGCTGCAGGATAATTGGTAATATCTCCCAGTGGGGATGCCAGAGACTCTTTTAGTATAAATAGTATCCCACCTTCTGGAAGTTCGTGCCAAATATTCATCTTTTCTTTCATTTTTGTAAATTGTTCCTTCGTCTTCTGCTTTCTGTCATCTCTTTTTATCATTTTTTGCCTTGCTGGTCCGTTCACGTGCATATGTTCTATAAAGCCTTACATACTTTCTGTCGGATTGATAATTCGGTACACGTATTGACTGCATGTTTGGCTTTAAGGAAATGTGCTGTGACGAGCAGTTTAGGGTTATTTAGGTCAAATTTACACGTTTTTGTGCCTTAGTTATGTTTACATTTACATTCAGGATTTTTTTCTCTGGTGTAAATAAGATGGAATGGTCAATGTCAATGGCATATACTCAGATTATGTGTGCTCATGTATTGATATTTGTACCTAATTTTGTTTCCTAGTTTTTCTTAACCAAATGTTGTGTACGTTTTGAAATGGTTTTATCCTCGATATGGCTCTGGGCATTTGGCTGGGCTTCAAACAATTATAATCAGAATCTTATTGGCGATGTGTGTATATTTTTTTTTGGACACTATATTCTAGTGGACAGTACAACTGTCTTGTCCATCCATATCTTGTACATCTCCATAGAAAATTTTCATTTTGATTTCGTAACTTCGGCAGTGTGCACTGTATTTTTAGTGGACAGTATAACTGTCTGATCCCATTCGTGTCTTGTATAGCTCTATAGAAATTGTCCATGTGGATTTGCTAATTGCGACAATATTAAGCGTATACTATTCACAGGAATATAAGATAAAATGAGGGCTATTTATGATCAGTAATATTTGGATTTGAGAATATCAGCGGCACAAATACTCCATGTTATAATATCGGATTTCATATTTGACCCAAACAGTCTGTCGTAAGGGGCACATTCCTAACATTTGCCTGGAGCTTATATCAGTGATTTTTTTTTCTGCCGAGTCCATGAAAGTACTCACCTGTTTGTTTGTCTAGTGTCAGACTGACTGTTATAATCCACCTTTGGTTGGTGACATGAAGCACCTGTTTCTGGAACTGCAGAAGTCATTTTAATGATTGCACTGGCTTCCTGTTTATCCCAGAATCAGTCGTAATATCGCTTAAGTATGCTATACATTTGTCTCCAGAAGAGGCTGTCATTATCTCTCTGACGTATTTGATAATCGCAGTGCGTTTCGAAGGCTGCACGTGTGTCTTTCATCTAGTTGTAGTTTTCAAATTTTCTGATGATTATGTTATTGTTCTTGTCCTGTAATCCATTAAGTTGAAGAACATCTTGAACGTCTGGACTTTTTATATACGTGTGTGTTTTCACTCTGGAAACCTTTTTCGTAACTGTTCTTAGATGACTTGAATTGGCGCCACACTGTATGTGCTTAACCTGAGCAAATAACCTTTTCTTGCAACAGATTCTTCACTGTGATTATTCAGGGCTGTCTGGCTTCTTCTTCGAGCGTTATTACAATGAACACAATATGTCTGTGCAAAAGTAAAGAATAAGATAATGATCAGTACCTTTCTGTGTCCCTTCGTTGTAACATCCTTTCTCCTGAATGACTAATTCTCATTTGTTTAGAGGATCCAAAATGGCTGTTATCAGGCCACCAGAGATGTTGTACCTGTTTTCAGATCCAGTAGCCGGGATATGGGGGAGTGCCCCTTGATATGACATTACAAGAATGGTTACTCTGTCTGCTTTGTCGTGTAATATCAATGGCAAATCATTTGACAGTGTTTTGAGTTTCTTTCAGATTTCAGGTTTTCATATTTTCATCAGAAACACTCTATGGTTCCAGTCTTCCTGATAAGTTTATATAGCATGCTTAATGTGAGTTGGAGCAAAAAAATCCCACACTGATTTTTGAAGGGACTGATGGGGATCTGAACCACAACAGTTTAGTTAGTAGTGCACTGCACCAACACTACACCTCAGAGACAAGTTGACCTTTAATTTGTATTCAGATTTATTTTTGCTATGGATTTAGTTTTGGAATGGCATTATGGTTGGTCACGTCGCAGACAACATGGATTGGTGCTTGTTGGTGGAGAGATAATGGGTGAAAGACAGATTAATGTTGGTCAATTGTACAGATGGAGTGTTGTATGTAAGGCAGAATGACTGCATGTGACCATACTCATGTCCTTTCAAACCATTATAAAAGTCTGGCCATCAGGGAGACGACTTCGTTTCTTCAAATGTAGTACAGAAATTTCTAAATCAAGATGCAGTCTGAAGCATGCATGCGTGTAGTGAGTATATGGAGTGTGTGTGTGTGCGTGCGTGTGTGTGTGTGTGTGTGTGTGTGTGTGTGTGTGTGTGTGTGTGTGTGTGTGTGTGTGTGTGGCGCGCGCGCGCCGCACACACTATTTACTTGATCAGTTCATTTCAGTGACTTAATCCGTCAAGAGGGTACATGCGTGCATGTGTATGATAGGAATGTGTGCGTGTGTGTGGTAGGCTGTGCATGTTTGCTTTCATTTTAGTTTGTTTTTACACATGTGATATGCGTTTATGTTGCATGCTATGATATTTTATTGTGGATACTTTGCATGTTTGTGTTGCTCTTTTGAGGAAGACCACGCTATAATTTATCTTTTGGAGATAACAAATTTGACTTGACTTTGTGTTTGTCAGAAGCCTTGAATCCAACAGAGGGTATTTACCCACCAGCAGTGTTGCACATGGATGGACTGGGTTTGTCCATGGGAAAAGAACTCAAGGATGGAGATGAAGTCTGTCCAGACACACACTTCCAGTGTACCCAGGGTTTCTGCATCCCCACCTACCTGTTGAACAACGGGATCACAGACTGTCCTTTAGGAGATGATGAACACATTGCTGACTTCACTTGTCCGGGTTTCTTTCGTTGTTGGATTACAGGTAATTGCCTTCATCCTGACTACCTTTGTGATGGGGTCAACCACTGCCCTTTCAATGAAGATGAACGTTACTGTGAAGAGGAACATTGCCCTTGACCAGTGTGTGTGTGAAGGTCATGCTTTCCAATGCTGGTCAGGGTTTGATTACAGGGCACATTTTCAACTGCGCTATCTGGACTTTTCTGGATCAGACAAGCCTGGTTTTAGGGGCATTGAATCCCTGAGTTATCTTCAACATCTGAACCTTTCCTCGTGTAAACTGATGGAGGTGAAGCTCAGTTCTTTAAGCCAGCTCCGTGTTCTCGACCTCAGTCACAACAACATCAGTAGTTTTGAGTTTGTGAAACTGAGTCAGTTGTCTGAGTTGTTGCACCTCAACCTGTCCTTTAACCCCTTTGCAAACCTGGTAGATCCGGCGTTTTCTGGTTTTGTGCAAAGAACTGGTTGTTAGTCAATTGCAGAGTCTGGTGATGGTTGGTATAGGATTAGATACAATCACAACTAAGGGACTAACAGGGTCAACACAGATATCAGTCTTAGATATTCGTCACAACCCAGTGAAAGCATTGCAAACAAAAATATTTGGCAAGTCTGTACAGGTGTTATACACTGACAATCACAAGCTGTGTTGTCATCATTTTCACATGGCCCAGCTGGCGGAATGCCATGCCCCTGTGGACGAACTGTCGTCGTGCAGTGACCTTCTGAAGTCTGACTTTTTGAGAGTGTTGCTCTGGATGCTGTCTACCATGGCACTGACAGGCAATGTAGGAGTGTGGGTCTACAGGACTTTTATAGAACACCAAGGTACCTCTTTGGCTTACAAGGTTCTGGTCGTCAACCTCAGTGCTTCTGATTTCCTGATGGGAGTTTACATGGCCACGATTGGAGTGGCAGACGTGATCTTCCGAGGTATCTATGTTTTGAAAGATGAACAATGGAAACACAGTTTAGTATGCAAAATTGTAGGCATTCTGGGCATGTTGTCCTGTGAAATGTCGTTTTTTGTCATCTGTCTCATCACTATGGATCGTTTATTTCTGCTTCGATTTCCGTTCAGTGTACGTCTCCGTCTGTCGAGATGGTCAGCATCTGTGGCCTGCAGTATGGCCTTGGTCACTGCTGGTATTTTGGCCACCTTACCTCTGTCTGTGTCTCACTGGAAGTTTTACAGTCAGAACAGCATCTGTCTACCTTTGCCCATCACTCAACGTCAGTTTCCTGGCCAGCAGTATGCTTTTGGTGTCTTTATCGTTCTCAACTTTATTCTTTCCTCTGTCATTGGAGTTGGTCAGGTGATCATCTATCATACCATCCGCCAGTCGTCAAAAGGCCTGCAGAAAGACAGCCGAAATCAGGATGTCGCCATTGCACGACGTCTGTTTCTGATTGTAGTCACTGATTTCTGCTGCTGGTTTCCTATTGGTGTGATGGGACTGCTGGGTGCAAATGGTGTACGTATCTCAGATGTTGTCAACGTGTGGGCCGCCGTCTTTGTCTTACCTCTCAACTCGGCACTCAACCCCTTCCTGTATACGTTGAACACGTTGTTGGAGAGACGAGCCAGACACGTGGAGAAGAAACGCATTGAAAAGATCATAACTAATGTGTATCAGCACATGCGTACGTGGCCCAGTGACAACGTGCTGGAACATGTACGTAAGTGTGTAAGTTTGGGTTTAGTGGCAAAGACAGATGTGCTGGATCTGCCAAGTCATGGACCAGGGTCAGCTGCACAAGACAGACACGAGAAAGCTGATGGACAGACAGCTAGATTAGTGAACAAAGAAGAGATGTAAACATTTAAATAAAAAAAAGATGTATTATCGATCTAGTCATCGGTATAAGTAACAGAAATTCTTGTACATGTACCATTTTTGTGACTATCAGCACAAAACCAGTGCTAACTCGTTGAGGCAGAATAAAAGTAAAGGCCGAAAGTGGGTGGTGAGGGTCAGTCTGGATGATTCTGTTTTCAGTAGAAATGCACTCCTTAAACACCAAAATTTCAT